>JAAXOA010004212.1:0-10538 GCA_036561885.1 Salina celebensis
TGAAAAGCCAACGGGTACAAACTTGTGTACTGAACGTTGAGTCGATTGTTCTCATGAGCAAGTTGCTTCCTCAGGCGGCCGTTTTTATAGATGAGCGTGTCTGGAAATCTGGACTGGGTGTAGGAGCAAGTAATTCCAAAGGTAAAATCAATTCAGAAGAGTTTTGGCAACAATATGATTCTTTAGAAGGACTGCCTGAAAAGATGATCATGGTGCGAGAAAAAATTGGAGGAATTTTAAGGGAAATCTTGAAGTTGGACGAGACCGATAAAATAGACGAGTCCAGCAATTTCCAAGATATGGGCTGTGATAGTTTAATGTTTGTCGAGCTGAAAAATGAACTCCAAGCTTTGGTCGGCGATCGTGTCACGGTTAATGCAAGTGCCGTTCGGGACTGCAGTACAGTTGGTCTTTTGACTGAAAAATTAGTTACCATAATTGAAGGAGAAGAAATTAACGACCAAGTGCTACCTTCAATGGATCAAGTCAATCAACTCATCCGTGAGGATTGCAAATTACCCGAGGACATTACTCCAGGGCCTTATCAGGTCCGTATTTCGGTTGATAAGATTAACACCGTGCTGTTAACAGGCTGTACTGGAATGTTAGGACCTTACGTTTTGAAAGAGTTGTCAAATATGAAGCAAATCAAACAAATTATTTGTTTGGTTAAATCCAACCGGAAGCATAAAAATGGGTTGGAACGATTAAAAAGTGTGCTTCAAGAGAGGGAAATACTTGACCAAGTTGAAATGTCCAAGGTTAAATGTGTTGTTGGAAACATTGCCCTGGATAAAATGGGCCTGGAGGAGGTTCATTGGAAGCAACTTGCTGACAGCGTTGACGCAGTATTCCACTGCGCTGCAAGTGTACAACACATCGAACATTACAAGATAACAGATGCTTCCGATACAACAAGTATGAGAGCTGTGAATGTTTCCGGTTTGAAAAACGTTCTTAACTTTTGCTGTTCTGGAAAGAAGCTGAAATGCATTTACGGAACATCAAGTGTTGTTGGAGTAGCAACGCTGGACCAAGTTGACGAAGTATTTTCAGAATCCTGGCCCCAAATTGAAGACTATGACAACATAACGACTTTTTCATATCCCGTAACAAAGTTTGTCCAGGATGTGCTGATGAAGCAAGCAGTGAAAAGAGACATTCCTGGAAAGCAGTTCAGGTTTGCTCTTATCACTGGAGATTCAACTAGTGGCCGATTTGTCATGGACAATAATCACATGATGCTGAGGTACATGTTCATCCTCAAGCATGGGATAATGCCAAGTAATCCTGTACCAATGACCATGCTTCCTGTTGATGTTGTAGCGAAAGCTTCACTGAAAATCTTCTTCAATGAAGATGCCCCAAATGATATTTATAATGTTATAAACGACAATCCAGAGTTGGACCAGGAATTCATCAAGATCGCAGACAAATTGGGGTATAAAGTTGACATAGTCGAGTTTTCAGAGTTTACCAAAAAATTGAAAGAATCTTCTGCAGATGACTCCCCATTTACGATTTTCAAAGACTTTTATGGATCTGATGAAGAAATGCTGGAACTCTACAACACCACACCTGTATTGCGGCAATGGATTATTGACGGAGGGCAAAATAAAAGGTTCTTTAGAAGTAAAAAGCTGGAGAAGTTTCTTCCTGAGTTTTATGATGGAATTGGTGGTGAAGCTACTATGCAGTTTTTATTAAGAGACCTTCAATTCGCGAAAAATGCAGGATGGCTACGGAAATTCGGACTATAAGAATTACTTATGTATGAGTGTTTATAACTCTCCTTTTTGCATTTATTCGGTTAGTCGAGCAATAACTCTTGTTGGAGCTCCAGTTCCGCGATCAATTTTGAATGGTACAATCCAGAGATTAAATCCACGTGGTGGGAGTGTGCCAAGATTAGCGACCATTTCCAGCATGAAAATATTCCTATTTGCGAATGTAACGTGGGCTGGTGACAGCTGTGAAGCAGATTAAATTCATTACAGAAAATAAATTATTTGGTTATTGCATAACAGACTTCGTTTTCGTTATAATTTCTACTCTTACAATATTTTGATTTCCTGGGTCAATTGATATAACATCAACTCCAACTCCACGAACTGCTCTTTCAACAGCTAAGAATTTAGCAGCGGATGCATCAAAGCCTGGGAAACTCAGCTGGGTGCTCAGTCCGGACTCGGCTGGGTCATAAAATTGCTTACTAACTTTTTTCGGGGCTTGATCAGGAGACAATTCATTTTCTGTATCGTCAACAACCGATACGGCTATTGGAGATGTTGTAACGGTTTCTCCGTTCGCATCAATGGTCTCCCCTCGAAACCGTCTTGGATCGCCCCACCTGGAATCCCAACCAGTTCGCAAAAGAACAACTGCCTTTTGGGGAATTTTTCCATTTTTGCGTTCCCATTCTAGAACATCTTCACGGGTCAGGCCGTAATTGGAGTTGACAGTCAGTTCTCCATCCTTGAAGACATGGACTTTTTCATAAATATCGATCATAACGCCAGGCACGTCAATTAAGTCTTCAAAAGGTATTTCATGAAGCCGGCGCCCGTTCTCATTGAAGTGATAAGGAGCGTCTATATGCGTAGACGTGTGCTCCGATGTACAAAATCCATAGGATGCCGTCCTTTATTAGAAAGTAACTCGTTGTTCAAACTTGTTTCCAGTAAATTTCATCTTTTTCCACCAAACTTACCAAATCCCGTTGTCATCCCGTCTTTCAAACTCCGTATAAAATGTCATCTTTCTTCCTGGCCATACTGCAGTATCGTTATTGAACGCGTGGCTTAAGTCGAGGAATCTAGTTTTTTCTTCTGATGGTTCGTTATTCTTCTGACGGACATAATGTCCGTTAGAAAAACAAACCAAACAAATGGTCACAAAAAGAATTAAGTGATACATGCCTGAATGAATGCCAAACGGCAACTGGACTTGATACAAACATGTGTAGACTAAATCTATTGTGATATCCGATTAAAAAATATTTATTCAGATCTGGCAAGTTCAGCATTTGCTACAATGTTTTGCAGCTCTTTTGTCAGTACGCTAAAGGCGGGTCGTGCTTTTCTATCCTGGTCCCAACAACGCAGCATCATTTGATACCTATAAATATTACAATAAATCCGATTCATTGTATTAAGCCTCTTTGTTTAAGCCAAATAGAATAATTTTATAACAATTTCTTAGTATATAACGTACAATGGCATGAGATGAAGGCATGATGTGTCCAGTAATTCAGGTGGGTCATGTCGATAACCTTGGTTTAACAACTGTCCAACGCTTGGAAATCGAATACTTGGGTGTGTTAAAGGTACGTCAGGATACAAATGTTTATCAAGAGAAAATATTTCCCACATGAGACACCCAAATGCCCAGATGTCAATGAATTTGGTCACTCGCTTAGGGTTGTTGGGGTCGATATGGTTCCACTCAGGTGCGAAAGAGTTGAAAGGAAAGTTGCACTAAAACATTACAATAATATGTCACATATATATTATTTCAACATTTTGTAGGGATGATAGGAGAACATATATTTAATAGATTTTTACCTCCATAATAGATCCGCTAAAGTACTGGTTGTTGATACACGCTTTTGATAATCCGAAATCGCAAAGTTTTACAGTATCGTCTTTCAACAAGCAGTTTTTCAATGCTAGATCTGTGTGGATGATGCCTTTCTCATGGAGAAACTCCATTCCACAGGCAATTTGATAGCAGTATTTTATCAGAGAAAAAGTTTCCTCAGGATTCAGTTTATTCTTGTATCTGTCAACATACACAGCTTCTTGTTCTTGGTCGGCAACATAGTACGATCCAATACCCAACGGCACCATGCTTAAATGGGGAACAGGCCGATCCTTTATGTATGCTCTGAGGTTGACCACATGATCCAACAAAGAGCCACCTTCACAAAAATCCAAAAGAATATTGATCCCGTCGACAGTCTTTGTGTCACAATAAGCTCCATAGAACTTCACTACATACATGGATTCATTGTTAATGGTTTGGTACGTTTGTACTTCCTGATCAAAGGAATGCACTGCAATGGGATTGTTTTGATCAAACACTTTTACTGCTAATGGCATCGCCAAGCCATCGTCGTCAGGTGTGCATTCCATTGAACCCTTTCTCACTGTTCCAAACGAACCCCGCCCAAGGATTTCGTTGGTTTTTGTAAAGTCAGTTTGGGATTTGATGTAACACTCCCGTATGCCTAGCTTTTGAAGTTTCGAATCAATCGTAGCTTCCGGGATGATTTTTGGATCCCTAGCAGTTGTTGGTTCCTCGACAATTGTTTGTGGCTGAATTGTTGTGGCGTTCTGAATTTGGACAACATTTTCAACGTCTTTATGACTTGCCTCTGAGGATACGTGTGTAAAGGGTCGTATGCATTGTCCCTTTTTCTTCCATGCAACGCATATAAATACAGGCAAAATTCCTAATACTACTATGCTTGAAATTATCCACGTAGGTAATGATAGAGATTCGGAAGTCTCCGGTTTTGATGAAGGCTTTATCGAATCTTTCCCAGGCAATGTTGTTACCCACGAAGGTAATGGTAGAGAATCAGAAGTATCCGGTTTTGATGAAGACTTTATCGTATTTTTCCCAGGCAATGTTGTCACCCACGAAGGTAATGGTAGAGATTTAGAAGTATCCGGTTTTCCAGAAGAATTTACTATCGCATCTTTCCCAGACAATATTGTTGTCCTTTGCGCTGCTTCATTTCGTTGAGTTGTTGTTACTGACTGCGTGGTAACGTCCGGATTCGAAGCCGTTGTTGTGGTTGGTGGAACTATCTTATTAGTTCCACAGTTACAGGTGAATACTTCAGGATAGTCACTATGAAAAGTTCCAAAGATCGATCCCTCAATGTACGGACCAGTGTGAGTACGATAAGTTTTTTCTGTGCGAAACCTCCATATTTTGGGAAAAGCAGGAAGTTCGTGTGTTAAAGAGCAACCATCGCGCACAATCAAAGATAAAACATGATGAGAATTGTCAGTTTTGTACGTTTCATTGTCAGATATTTTTATAGCAGGAAAATAGCAGCTCCTGCATTCTTTTTCTTCGTACAAAATAGCGCAGTCTGTATCACCCCACGTCCTTGACATTTCCTCGTAACAGTCAGTCCCACAGTTCGGATCATTCCTTGCATCTGTCTACAGAGTTCAATAAAACATACCATTTTGTCAATACAAACTTTTGTGCTTATGTAACCTAATCGATAAGGTGTAAGGGCAGACGTGCAATCACTTACATTACATCCGCACGCTATGGAACTTGTATTGAAAGTTTCCTGAATTGTAAATAAAAATTTAATGTAATTACATCATTGAAGGCGTCAAAATAAAATTTGCTTTTCTTTACCATGAACGGGAAATCCGTTAGCTTCGTGGTCTCCACAAATGTCTCACAGTCAAACCATTCAGTTGTTTTAAACTAGATTTTAAAATTATTCACGTCTGAGTGCATAAGGTAGGTTATATAAACTGCTAATGAAAATACTCGTACCCCAATGAATCCCGATGGTGCAGGGACCCCAGTTCCTGCGTGCCCGCATACTTGGATTTTACAATGTCGTTCAGGAATCACCTCACTGTAATGAAGCTTCCGCTTATTGACATAGCCAAACTCTTCGTCTGATAAAGTTACATTTTCCCTAAGTTTTATTCTTTTACCTGAAACAGTTTTCACAGTGCCACATTGATGACCCACTAATTGTACACTTCCTTCACTCATTTCTATCCACGAAATTATACAACACAGAATCAAAGTTAAATACGCAAAACATTTTCTCCTACACACAGGCACCACAGTTTCCAGCTGGGAACACATCCTTCAGCGAGTCTTAAAACAGTTTACAATGAGAGCTCCGCTAAAAGCAAAATAAAAAAATGAAATCATTAATGTGGTTGTAATATCAAGTGTGTATACGCAAAACAACTGTGATCTATTTAAATCGCGCTGTGGCTAAACCAGATTGTGTAGAGTTATGATAAAGAATTGGAAATTGTATGACTCATATCATGGCAAATTCATATCACTGCAGCTACTATTTGTAGGCATGGCCTCCTCAGTTACAATCTCGGCTGACCCAGTCTGGTCGGATGCATATCAACAGCATCCTGATTTCAGAGGTTAATACGCTTCATTCCCTAACAGCTCTTATCACATCCGTGTCACTTTTGTAACCTCTGTAAGAAGAAACTGACGAGTATAATATTATGATGATACATCGTTTTGCTTGACTGTATTTTCCGATTCCTCAAACCATGTAAAATTGAAAATTTGAATTTATAAGAACTCGACCTTGGTTCATACTCAGTGATAAAATTATTGTCTCCACTCCATTATCTGTACAATTTAGTAGATTTGGAAATAGTTCTGATTCATACTAATTACGTATCGAGTGACACAAAACGACAAGTGGAACTTGTCAAAGGACGGAAATTGCATTCCGTCATTTCTAAACAGCCTTGAAGCCAGCTTTTCTTTGAAAGAAGGAAAAAACTGGATAATGGGCAACAACTTTTCAGCGTAAAAAATCTAATTCTTCATTATTAGAATGCGGGGGGAGAGATAATTGTTTATCACTGCCATTGTTTTATATTTGAAAAAAAAAAAACAAATTTGAAAACTTTAATAATTTGGTACCGGAGAATACAAATGATTGTGTATGATTTGACAATAGGCAAAGCTTATAGATTAGCAGCAAATTGTGCCTTATGCTGTCACTCTTCTGATGCTTTCATCTCTACATCCCGACAAACTATTTTATTATGTTTGTTGCGCAACGGAAATAAAAATAATCTTGTCAAAAGAGTTGTCATACAAAACATGTTCAACTAACGTGTTCAGTTCAATATAATTGATAATAAGGAAAGAAGCCATTGTCTTGCTTACTTTTTATCCATTCATTAATGGCATTTGGATTCTTTGTATGTGTTATGAAAGAACCAACTGCAGCATGGTCATAAATCCATGAATGCATAACTTCAAAAATTTCCGAGAACTAGTACACTGCATATAGTACAAAGCATGCTCAGAAGTGCCTTATTCAAAACCACTTCAAAAGAAGGATTGCCCTGTTGGAAAAATACCATGGTAAAATTGTTTTCCAGACGTTTTTTATGTTTGACTTACTGACATACTGATAGCGATAAGACGACACGTGTAGTGGACCTCTGGAAGACATGGAATTAAGTGATGACAGGGGGGACAAGAAGATACTACCAAATTTAAAGAACTTCCAGTGTACACATTAATAAAGCTGTAGCCAAAATTGATGTAGTATCAGTATCAAGTAAGCCTCAATCCGCAAAGGAGCTCGAAGAGACGCAAGCGGAACTAGTGAAAAAAAAAGTCCGGATTGGGAGACTGGGGACGCTTACCCCATTCAGGGACCTGGTCCACGAGGTCTACTTTCTTTAAAACCTAAAATACCACTTATGAAATTGGAAGACAAAATGAACCTAGACGCTGGAGATTCCAAACCAAAAATAGCTTATGAAGAAATTCCCCAACTCTCTCCAGATAGCAAGCTTCAGCCTATCAAAGGTTTGGAGGCTGGGGATGCGGACCCGCAACCAAAACCCGACAAGTATAAGTCGGTTGTCTACTTTATAATGCTTCTGCATGGGATGGGCACCTTAATGTATTGGAATATCTTCATTAACGCCAAAAACTACTATGAAGATTATAAACTTGGGAGGAATTATTTAAAGAATCCCGAAGAGTTTTGGTACTCCGCCCAATTTCTTCCAGCTTTCTCTTGGTGTTCACAAATACCCAGCGTTCTGTTTAGCTGGATTAACGTCTTTACCCCGTGTGGGTATGTATTCAAACAAAGTCAATCATTATTCCAGCAGGAAGGACATATCTAATACTTTCCTGTTTTAACAGTGGGACTACATGGAAAAGAATCATTATATCACTGGCCGTTGAAGGCGTGGTGTGTCTAGTTACTATAATACTCGCATGTATTGATACATCTTCATATGGTGGAGTATTTTTCGGAATTACAATGTTTTCCGTAGTTTTAATGAGCAGTAAGTGTTCTGAAATCGTTGTAGTTTAAAAAAAGTATAGTTACAGTATAAAATCCGTTTTTAATACTAGTTGCGGCTGGCTTCTATCAAAATTGTATTTATGGAATTGGAGCACGACTCGACCTTGTTGGAGCTGTAATCATTGGACAGGTAGTATTAAAACTAAAATTATAACAATTATAATGTAATTTCAATTACAATTATGTGTAGCACAATGCCCCTTACTTATCTTTTCCACAGAATTTATGCGGAGTGTTCTTCTCGGTTACATTAATCATTGTCCTTCTTTCTGGAGCAGCTCCAAAAACTACCGCTCTCTTCTACTTTGGAACTGCATTTGCTATAATTTTAAGCATGCGTTGTTTCATTTATCTCACTACCAAAGTTTGCATATTACGCATCTAGAACGAGTGATCCTGTAGGGACTGCTCTAGAAAGTCCAAATGTCAAGCCAAACTACATGGCAGTTCTGAAAAAGTGCTGGCCCCAGTGTTACAACATATTCATCTTGTTTCTCATCACTCTACTAGGATTTCCCAAGATTCTTGCGGATGTAAAAAGCTTAGATAATGGCTCATATCTTGGCGACAGGTATTTTACCCCGGTTGGTTGTTTCTTAGTTTTCAACCTCTTCACGTTCTTCGGCAATTTACTTGCTAGCATTATTGAATGGGTAAAGCAATTTATATCTGTTACGTTATGGGTGTAGAAGTAAGTACTAACCATTTGTGATTATGTTTCATATTATAGCCTTCTCCAAACCGTCTTTGGATACTAACGTCAGGCAGAATCATCTTTATTCCGTTTTTCCTGTGTTGTAACTACCAGCCGCACGGCTTTACAAGGGATCAGTCTACAATTTTCATTCCTGACAGTATATTTTTGCTTTTAACTGCATTGTTCGGCCTCTCAAGTGGATACTTAAGCACACTGGCAATGACATACTGCCCAAGGTGAGAAAATAAAAGTTGATTATTTTGATAACTGCTTATCAAGAATTTTAAATTCTTCATGATACTTTCAGAACGGTTGAAGGCCCAGCTGCAAAGCTGGCTGGAATGCTAAGTGCCGCGTTTTTAGTATCGGGAGTGCTGGTTGGTGTAAGCCTTTCATACTGTGTTCCATACTTGATAGCAAGTTAAGCATAAATGTAAGATTATCAACAGGAAACGATAAGAAAATGTTCAAGTTTGAGCCGAATCGAAATAAAGATTTTTTATTTATCTGTGACAAGATGCGTTACTTTTGCTTTCATCAAGGTTAAAAATGTAACTTCATCACGAGATTGGCTCAGCCAGTAAATACGGCATCGGTCTTGTGTGATAAAATGCCATCCCCCCAACTTGTTCAAACATCCATATTATCTATCTATCTATGTTGCTATAAAAAGAACCGTGCAGTCTGTAAATATTGCTTTATCGAATACAAGACGTCTGTAACCGTCATTTAATGAATAATTAATGCACGTTTTCCTAAATTACACATTGTACATTACATTTGCGTTCCACATACAGGTAATTGAAACACGAATGAAAATATTGATTTTCCCCGATAGTGTCATACAACACCCGTTGAACATTTTTTTCAGTTTGTTTTAAGAAATTACCTGTTGTATACGTTGTAGTTAATAAGATGGAGGAACCTCTAAAAGTTGAAATTTTTTTAGCAAATGCATCCGCTACGTATAGTCCGGGTCAAATTATTACTGGCCGTGTTGTTGTTACTACATCGTCAGAAGAAGAGGTCAGAGGCATAATAATCAAATTGATTGGACTGGCCATTGTGGATTTAGATTCATAATTTTGATAGTGAGGATTCTGAGGATGACCAGACTACACATGCTGAGACCGCGGAAAACAATTGTATTTATGTTGACATGCAAAATTTCTATCGACTTGGTCAAGGAGAAGAAGAACGTGGCCAACTCCTCCCCCGAGGAGACTCATCATACCCCTTCCAGTTTCGTTTACCAGAGACCAATCTGCCCTGTAATTTCAAAGGGAAATATGGAGAAGTGCAATACTTCGTAAAAGCTATTGTACAGAGAAGTTACTGGAAAGTGGATGTTTTTACAATTAAATGTGTTCATATTGTCCCAGTGGTAAACTTTTTGGAACATATCTGCCCTTCCCAAGTTGAAAGCATAAAGACACTTGGATGCTGTTGTTTTATGAAAGGTTTAATTAGTTTAAAAGTACTTCTGAAGCAAACGTCGTTCTTTCCTGGAGACAAGATAAGTTTTGAAGTTGTCGTCGACAATACCTCGTCGAAGCATATAAACAACGTAGTTGCGAAACTCAAACAACATGTGAAATATGTTGGAAAACAGACGGAAAAATTTGTAGAGAGCATTCTTAAAGTTAAAAAATGGGGAGAATGTGTGTGCTCTAGGGAGCAGTCCACATGGTATGGGGACTTGGAACTGCCTTATGATTTAGTGCCAACTGGTTTGGGCGGATGTAGCATTATTCA
>JAAXOA010004213.1:0-10536 GCA_036561885.1 Salina celebensis
AGATAAACATCGAGAAACCAAAAGGCAGTTTGCTTTATTATGACTTGGTAGTTCATCTTCATCACCGGTGATTTATTTCAGGCAATCAACAATATACATTAGGGATGCTACACAAGTTACGCTACGTGAACTGTTCCTTCGGATGTCTTGAAACAAAACCTAGCGTAAACCATACTATAAGAAAAATTACACAAAATAACCAATTCAGTGATGTTCAATATTTCTGGTCCCTTACCTTTCTCTCGGAGAAAGCAGAAGGAGAGAAAAGCACGACAGGGCCAATTAAATAGATAACAGATGGGTGAAATTTTCACGGTGGTCGACTAATGTGGAAAATTTAGCTTGACGTGATGACGATAAAAATTCCCGTTCTGCTCCTGTTCATGTAGTTGTTGCTATTTCGACTAATCTCATCGGCGCCTGGAAAACCAACTCTGTATTTGAAGATCAGCTAAAAATAGAATTTTTAAAAACTGTAAATTTTTTGTTTTCTTTATTTCTATGCCTATTATTTCTTCTAAAAGTAATTTTATCTACGCTAGCATTGTTTATGGAAGCACACAGGGCAGTCAAGTACGTACGTCGTGGATTTTCCAAAACTTAAAAAAAAACCATTTGTCTGTATCTCCGGACAAGTTTACAGATCAACTTCTGAGGAAAACCCACTTGAAATGGGCGTACTTGAGTGGTTAGCAAGTGCATTTTCCCGATTCAGAAGGTTGATCAACAATCGAAATTGTTGTTTTGAGAAATAGCGTTGGATAACTTATTGGGAAAGAGGATAACCATCAGCAAAATATAATCGATTAGATGTTTTTATATAACGTCTACCCCAGCTGTAAACGAAATGTCAGAACTTGCAAAAGCTTTCTTTGCAAGAGATTCACAGAAGTCGAATGAAGTAGTCGTTGGCTGGACTGCTGCCCCTGACGCGATATTGTATACTCACACCACTCCTGAAAGTCGCACTTGGGTATATTCCGCACACTATTCCGCCTTAAAGCTTAAATGAGAAGGCCTTACAACGGCTCGAACTAGATGCGCCACCACTGGCTGCTTCTACAGCACTTAGACTGCTAACATCGACGTCGTTGCCGCATTTTTTTTCCTAACTTATAGGTAAAATTAGTAAGTTGCTTCAAATGCTTCTATTGCAGGATAATTGCAATATGAGAGGAACTAATTATGCTCCACTTAAGTAAAACATCTCTTGAAAAGGGCTTAACTTTCTCCGGAATATTGTTTCCTTTCGCATATGATCCAAAAAAGGCGACTCCGAGTATTTTTCCCCCATTATAAATTATGCGATAATTTTTTGTGTTTGAAAGTACTTCGTCAAAAAAATATAGTCGATGCATGAGATGTAATCAAGTTATTGTCAGTTTATGCAAAAGTAATTCGATCAAACAAGTACTCGCCAAAGTAAAACCGAAGTTCGGTGAGCTTTTTTCAAAGAGGGTAGTTCATCACGTCATTTTCACTGGATGTTTGTGTCAGAGGTCATTAGTTCTGCAATGAACTTTTTTACGGAGAAAGTGCACCGTGGAGAAAGTTCTCTCTAGCAACTTCTAATGAAATACGTGATATTTCCATTAGTAAGCTATATAGGAGATTTTGATTAATGTTCCAAATGCCAATAAGGCGTGATGATGACAGCATAATTACAGGGAACGCTTTCGGACTATTAAAAACGTTTTTTTTTTTGTTTCAGAGAAATTTTTAATGCCTGGTTTTTTTCGTGTCTATAGGGAATGTTTATTGATAACCCAGTATGAAAAATTGAGATTGAATAGAAATGGAGCGGAAAGAGTAGCATTTTTCTTTCGGATTGTGCGTAACTTTGTATTTAAAAAACATGTGTACCAGGTTGCGTTAACTTTAACTACGAACATAGGAATTCCACTCCATTCTATTCTATCCCTATTCTCTATTGTATGAAGTATCCAATCCTCTCTTCAAACGAGAATTTTCCTCACGACTGAATGAAATATTTGCAAGTCACAGAAACACTGACAATAAAACTGATAACTGGAACGATTTACTTTCCAATCTATTCAACATCCTTCACAGTTTCCAGACAAATCTACTTTTCGGTATTAAAAGTATAGATTACCAATGAAAACTGGGATTTTCTGTACTTGGAAAGCCAAGTTAAACTCAAGATTTTAGATTGGTTCTGGCATGTACTTATGTCAAGGGTTATTTGGATTTAGGATGAATGGAGGCTGTGTGTCGTGTCAGGACTTTACGCGTCATAACAACCACATAATTGTGGGATTCCGGTGAACAAGCCGTTTCGCATTGTGTCTGAACATAAGACGTTATTAATTTTGTATTAATCCAGCCGAGTCACACCACTTCGAAATGTTATCAGTCCCACTCGTCAAGCAAGCAACTTCCGTCGTGATGATGAACAAAGTAAGTCACCTAGATTCTAATATAGAGTTAGGTCTTCATAGGGTTCAGAGGCACGCAGTGACTATGACGTACTTCATGTATAATCCATAATCTGGAGACCAATCGTTGTAAAAGTTCTGTTTCTCCAAAAAGGACACAGATTAATTACTTACGTTGTTCCTAAAGGTTTCCTTTTTTGTTCTTAGTCAGTCTATCAAGCGAAAATTGGTCGTGTATGACTACCATAAATTCAACGACTGCGCTCAGATCTTCTAGGCAGCTGCCTGTGTGAGTTTTGATAAAGCTTCAACTTTTAAAATGCAGTCCTTTCTGTTTCTTAAACTATTTCCTAAATTAAATTATTACAAATTAGAGACGTTTAAACTTTAAACTTCTATGATCACGTAGTGACATTTACAGGCATTGACGACTTAGCAACATGGCACTAGATCACCAAATTCGGAACCAATTCGGCGTGCAGCAGAGGAATAATAATTCATTGTAAGAAAACTATATGCGCAAACAAACACCGCACCGTCGGAATGCTACTATTTTTCTGCAGTCAGCAAAATTCATGCCATGTTTTCAAGTGCTCGCCAAAGTCGTTCCATCGGAAATCTTTTTGATCCAAAATTTCTCCGTTTATTTAAACTGTTATGAATGGATTTGGCACAAATTGAAAAGACAAACTCAACCTCGATCCCATATTTTGCTACCTTTTCCTAGATTTCTGTGTTTACTCTGACTTACCCAACAAAGTCACTCACAGCGATTGCGTAGCTTCCATAAAACAACATTATTATTATTTTAAATACAAACAAACTATGGTTATGATATGATATTTTTCGATATTTCAAATCCGAAGGTTTAAAAATATTGCATCTGTGAATGCTCGTAAAATGTTGCCTTACGAGATCATACCATAAATGTCCATATTGTTCTGTGTGAGATAAATGCTATGGATTCCTTTTGTATACACGTCTTAGTTAAAGAGAAATAAATATAAGAGCAAAGGACGAATTAAAAGTAGAACATTTTTGTGTCAGTTGCTGTTAGTCTTTTTATATTCGATGTTATATATTCATCAGGCAGTTCAAAATCGTTATACGAACTTACATACTAAACAAATATCCGACAAAATTTGAACAAATGGGGATTTTGTTTAAAAACTTGCTCTGTCATTGCTACTGGCTATTCATAATTGACACTTGAACTGGAACTTTTCCAGTGGCCTTGCAGTTAATGAATTTCTCATCAAACCATTAAAATGATGATAATAGTCGTTCACACTAAAACTAATATCTCCGGGCAAGTCGAAGTTTAGAAAATTAAGTAAAAACCTTACTTTACAAGGTCAACTTTAAATCTAAACCATTTCCACAGAAATGATGCATAGAAACGCGAGAGGCTATCGAACAACTTATTCTCAGAACTTTACACTTGTTTGAAAACAACAGTCTATTTTTCTCATGCAGCGCAGCGTGGAAAAAACCCAGACCGAGTAAGGATTGTTTTCTAAACACGCCTAAAAGTTTTGACAGACTTTTCCCATCTTTTGAACGTCTGTGAGCAACATGCATCCATATTTTAAATAAAATTCAGCCCTTCTCGCCTCCAACAAATAACTTTTAAATGAAGATAAAGTAAATAAAAGTTAATTTTATTTCTCCATGTGCGCAGAGTGTTTACACTTGACTGATCAGTGCAAAATTTGAATTCGAAAGCATTATCATGAGGTATTATCCATCAACTCTGTAAGCAAATAAACTTAATGGAAATTGGCAATGTTTGTTGACTTTTTCTTCCTTGCAAACAAACGGTTAACTTCACACTCGACTCACATTAAATCTGGCATGAGTTTTTGAAAGCAAGACAACTTTAACTAGCAAAATAAACCCACTGCATAAAGTGGAGGCGAGAAATCCTATGCAAAACATTTCGGGAGGATGCTTTCCCTCGAGTATTTTCCCAGCGAGTAAAAAAACTTTGTGTAAGCGTTCCACTAATATTTCACCAAGACCGTTGTTGTTTGTAGGTACATGTTGCTGTGAAAACAAAACCTGACACATGATAGAATACTTAACTGAATCAAATATGGAAGGACTAGCGCGAAGTTTCACAACATTACTGATCCATGACCTCATTGTACTAAATGGTTATGCCAGATAAAATATGGTTTAAAATGTTCATTCTAGATTTACAAACAATGCATTGTCCAAAGCGAGTTACTAATACCATCTTAATCGAGAAGGTTTCAGAGATTTCATTGTTCTATTGCAGAGCTATAATCAGTAAATCATGTAGTAAACTCGGGGTATTAGTCAAGACTTAGGTGCATTGTGACATTGGTGGCTATTCCTTCCTCTTCTTCTGATTTCATTCTTCATATTGTTGCTTGAAAGTCTTTCTTGTTACGAGACAATTTTCATATGCTTGGCTACGTTGTAATGTATCTCAACAACAAACTCGAAGCTGTTGATATGTGTTGAAATGACATGAACTTTCACCAGATTCGTGTTGCCAGCATGTTACCTGCGTGTAAGGAAACGATAAAATACCCTACTTAAGGGCGTAATGTTCCTTGTGGTTTTCAAGTCGGGCATTTGGAATATTTAGAAACGCAATCAATTTATAAAATATCCAACAAAACAAGTAACAATATGCAGGTCTCGAAAAACAAATACATACTAAATTTAGCTTACGAATGAGGGCTAGTTTAAATTTGGTAATATATCCTTAAACGCCTAACTTTTTTAAGACTGATTACCCAAAGAGGACAAAACGAACAATTTCTATCTTTGATTTTCTAAAAAAATGTAAGCTTTAGTTTGGAAATTGATTAAATAATCCCACGTGTTGATTATAGGTAAAATTTTAAAGCGTAAGTAAACAATAGCAATCAGGAGAAAGTAAAAGACGGGACCAACTTGGGGGGCGATGGTTCTGCCAAAAGGCGGGTCCATGGAACTGTGCTTTTGTTTCTTCTCCTTTGAGCTACCATCGAATAACACACAAAATATATTTTTTTAATTTTGAAGAATATTCTACAGTAAACCTAAGTATGGAACTAAGCAAATAGAAATCTACTTAAGGCTCCATTCCAGTTTATGATATACTTAGGAGTAAATTATGAAATAAACTCATACACTTTCCTTGAAAATAAGTGGAATAGGCAATTATGGCGATAAACAAGCGATAATGTCTCTAGAAAATAATAACACAGGTGACGAGCAACATAATATCAAGTTGAAAGAAAAAAATGTTTTGACAAACTCTAACTCTTCACTTTGCAATTCTCTTTCCATTTACATCACTGATGTAACGAATCAGTCACAAACTTGTTTACCTACATGCTGTCATGACAAGTTATCAAAAACAGCAGTCTGCAGCTGTAATTCCACTTTAGAAGCTGTCATGTCTCCGTCCCATGTCGCATTATGAAACCATGTCAATACTTAGAATATCCTTTGGGGACTTAGAAAGCAAGTTGCTGTAATTATAAAACAAGACATAGGTGCAAAACACCTCCATATCTGCTTCATGTTTTACTTCTCAAATAGTACACTACACATGGAATGAAATACAAAAATTTCACGTGGGAAAAACTTTTTGTAGCTTGTTCGGAAGTTGCTGCATATATTTCTGATCTTCATGTGGTATACTGTAGGCGTTAGCAATCGGCTCATTCCACGAAAAAAACATCCGCGTTGGCTAACTATCTATATTTTGAAATCTTAACCAATATACCTCGTTTCGTGGTAGATTCAAAGCAAGGAACAATCAATAGCCTCATTTTGTATTCACCACAAAGTCTGTCATCGTGACAGGGGAAACAAGAAGATCAAAGTCTTAATGAACTTGTCCACACAAAGGATTTGCCACTTTAATATCCAGCTCAAGTACACGTAAAATTTACTTGTCTTTGTTCTGCACGCTGAGTGCAAGTTGGGCAAGTTTAATCTTCCGTATCCAATTTTCTGCCCTTCCTGAAACATTCCCTGGATAAAGGAATTAACCGATGTGAATGGTGAAAGGCTTTAGATATGCAAGTAGGTCGCTCGCAATACACAAAATTGCACTCAGCGGTGAGACGGTCAAACCAAAATGCATTACAAAAGAATGTGATTATAGTTAACAGGAAAAGAATCACATATAGGAACGAAGCATTCAAAATAATAAATGAAAAACATTAGAACAATGCAGCAGGTCTGCATCTCGTATGTTGTAAGCGACAATGCCAACTACTATTTGCTGGAAATACTTGTTTTTTTTTTGCTGCAATAAGATTGGTTTTGCTTGAATGGATAAAACTTATGCTCTCCGTTATAGCTTGAAGTTTCATTATTTGTTCGGATTTTCATTCCGTCCGAGCTTGTAGTGATAACTGGAATAACACTTAAATTAGTTTTAGATGTCTGTCCGTCCATAACTTCTAAATACATTTGATTTTATGTGAGTAGAGTTGTAAACACGTTAAAGACTGTAGTCCCAAAGTATGAATGTTGCATCGGCACTTTAGGTATTTCAAATTAGCCCTTTTAAATTTATACCTTAGTGTGTTGAAGCAAACAGGCAACTTTGAGTTCAAGGATTGCTTTCGTTGAATTTCAACCCTACAAAACGACTTTTACTTTTTTTTTCAAATATGAACCAGTTCAAACAGCCAAGAGCATACTCTGTTCTTCAGCTGATGTGAAAGAGGAAACCAGAGAGAGAATCGTTGTTCTATCCGTCCTTTGAAACTTTTACACCATTGAAATATGTCAAATTGCATCTTTCAAACCGTTTCTGAGACTGAGACTATCCACACCTTTTTAAACTAAGTAGTTTTTCAGGTCACCTTGAATTCTTTCATGTGTTTAGTCTCAAACTATTTTTATAAGCTGTAATTTAATTCTACACTTTTCGTTTTCATAACACAGAATGAGAAGTAAACTTTCATGGATTTCCCCCACACCCTGTGTTTTTGTTAAACACATTGTTGCGTTCACATTGCAGCTAACTTCGTTAACAAAAATTCGTGCCGATCTTGCAATTTTTTTCTTCCCGACCAAAACCAAGGGCATGATGAAATTCGGGTCATCAGGGAGAACAACATATAGTTGGTTTGTTTGATCAAACTGTAGGGCAGGTAGTTCTTACAATGAATCATCAGGCGCAAGCATAAATCAGGTGAAAGCCTGGCATGAGATGGTTCATCTTGTACAAATGCAAAAAGACGACTAAGGTTGTAATTATATGTAGGATTAGTATCCTCTTTCTATGACAATAACTCTTGTCCTTCATTAATGTGGGATGTTACGCAAGTAACCAGTGGTCGAACCGTTTCCTGGAAGAAAGCAGTTTGCCCGAGTAGAGATTCCTTATTGTGACAGTTTTATGCGTTACTGATTGGATTTAAGGCAGTCCTATTATAAACATAATGTAGTCGACATTGAAGAAAGATGTTGCGGAACACAAAGTTCGGCTGGCTGACGCATTTTATAGCCACCACATTTCATTCAAAATTCAAATGTTGTGTTTCATTTCACCCATTTGTTTTGTACACAACACGACTTCAATGCAATGTGGGCAGTGAAAGCGTCAGCGAGAAATTTTGAATGGAGTACAGCTTTACAAATCAGAGTGACTGCACATGACAGGAAACGTTGCACAACAATTCGGATATTTCAACTTTCGATTTAGTTACATCTCTAGTGGACTTCGTCAGAGAGCTGGAAAAGAACTTTTGAGCGGAGTACAGCTTTACAAATCAGAGTGACTGCACATGACAGGAAACGTTGCACAACAATTCGGATATTTCAACTTTCGATTTAGTTACATCTCTAGTGGACTTCGTCAGAGAGCTGGAAAGACCGTTTAAATCTGCAATGGTTTTGTTTGGCAACACTTTGTTGGTTGTGACAGAGTGTCTTTAGTTAGAATCCTTCGTATCCATATTTTGTGTTTGGTTGGCGTAAGACTCTACGTGTATATAACAACTACAAGCGTCTGTATTATCACACGAATAGTAGTTTGTGAATGACCCTGTACGCTTCGCTAAAAACACAAAGTGATTTCCTTTTGTCTTCTAACCGAAACAAACTTATTGAGCGAACTGCAATAGAATCAGGCTACAATGTCAAAGATGTATGTATATTTAGGCAATCCAGAATGAAACACTTTGGAAACCGAATTCATCACAGAGTCGTCCTTAGTAACAAATTGGAAACTCAGATTGTCATTGTCAAGGAACAGAATCCCCTAGAGATACACAGAACTCGATCAACTTTCACAATTAATCAGAGTGAATCAGCGAGACAATGCAATGCAGTTTGGGTACGTAACTGCAAACCCTGTTTCTCCTGTCAACGAATGTCCTTGTCAATGTAACGCCGCAAGCAAGCTAGCTATTTTCAACTAGAACCTTTCACTAATGCGATGATGAGGACAGCATTCAACTGAGAGACACAATATCTTTTGAAAGAAATATTGATTGCAAGAGTGCCAGTCGTTAGGTCACATTTCCCTGGTTATTTGTGGCGGCGCTGTAATGGTTGAAATGTAGTCGATTCATGTTCATGTTCGTCTTAACCTAATTCGAATCTTGTCTATTTTCTACTTAGTACTCATTGTTAGATATTATTTGCGTTTATATTCCTAAGCACATAGCATCAGTTCACATCTTGCGTCAATAACACTTAGCTGTTGCGTGAGAGGAATTCGCTGGCACTATTTCATATTTAAATTACCGATCAGACCTGCGTGCATATTTAGGCAAATGTTGTATATTGATTGATGCGATTATGCTAATCATAGTAAATATAGTCTATGAAATAGTGTGTACTTGGAGTTTGGCTGTTTGCAATAAAGTCATACAATTCAAAATATGTTATACTTCTTGAAATATGTATTTAATCAATAAAAGGAGATGATTATGACCTGACAAGAGACTCCCTCGAACACATATTTGTGATTAAAAACTAATTATGTCAAAAATTACGCACGAACAAGCATCAAAGAGAAAGCAGAAACTAACAGGTTCTCATTTGAAGCAAGAAAAAGCAAGATACTAAAACGTCGTGTTAAATAAATTGGATCAAAATCTTGATCACATCCTAATAGCAATTTGATAGAGGTTAAGGCAGGCACTTTGGAGAAATACAATTCCTCTTGTGGTGTCATCATCATCACGCTAGTAGACAGCTCTTCCATTTCAATGTCAGAGTAAGGGTACATTATTTAACCAACCGTGTCTGAGTGATAGAAGTTTCAGCCCGTTAGACAGGTAATATACGGGGAATATTATTTTTGTTGAAGACTCAGCTTTTATTAAATGTTCCCTGCCTCCTATGTTTCTAGATATGAATCAGATTTTCCTGGGTCCGAAATATGCATGTTTACTTCATTTAATGTCATTGAATGTGATTTATTTATTTTATTGTGAAATATTGCGTGAAAATCATCTAAATTTGAGCATAACTTCGACAAGCCTTGTTATGCGTAATTTTTCTAAACATTCATTCTCTTTATAAATTTATTCACATTTCTTGAACTTTTTCAGTTGCAGGGAACAAAGATGAATGACTATATGGGATCCAACGGTTGTGTGGTAACTACTGTTTTTGACTGGACTAAAGACTATAGACTTATATTTACCAATTTAGCTGGCATGTCCTGCAAAAAATTCAATGCTTGATGATGGCACTTAAACTACGAGAATTTCGCACTGGAAAATAGTAAACCAAGATATGCTAATTGTATGCTGTCGTTGTCTACGCAGAAAATTTTTTGAAGCTTTGACTCGTCAATTTTTGTTTGTTAAATTTGATTTTTAATTGAACAAATACAGGCACTTATTGGTAGCTGCCACAAGCTATTTCATGTTGCAAGTTCTGAAATGTGCGAGCCAAGATTAGCTGACACTACATAGTAAAATAATATAAAACATAAAACACCGAGCCATTCCAAATAATTTGAAAACTTTTGGAATAAATTTATCCCCCTTTGACGAAATGTTCCTAGATGAAAAACAATCCTCATGAACAAAAATTTGGGATCCAAGATGCACCCGATTTGGTCCTCACGACTAGTAGATTTTTTTAAATATAAGTATGATATTGCTAAGGATAAATCTAACTGATCATCGATTCCAAACAA
>JAAXOA010004214.1:0-10536 GCA_036561885.1 Salina celebensis
GATAACGGAGGGTAACCAATGATAACGGAGGGTAACCAATGATAACGGAGGGTAACCAATGATAACGGAGGGTAACCAATGATAACGGAGGGTAACCTATCATGGTAACATTGTCTTAGTTATCCTGGTCAATGTCACTATTTATTACCATACTTTCTTCGGTGCTTACTTATTCTCCGCTTTGCGGGGTTTATTTACATTATTACTTCATCAATACATGAAACGGGGTACAATATCTGTCACTAAAATCATTGTTGGCACTCGGGGCCGGCATTTGCGAAAAAAAACTGCATAGTATGGTCGGCAGTGGGAGTAGGTCTTTTTTTATACTCAAGAAGCAAAGTAAGTACTTTTTTTAAAAAAATTGCTACATTTGGTTGCATAAAATGTAGACTCTTCGTAAAAAGTTTGCATCGGAATAACTGAATTAGCGATTCCACGAAACAAACGGAAGGGCACCCTCGTACTTGTTTATTTTTTTCGATGTCCATCAAAACATTTCTTTAACATAATGATGATAACATTTAACATGATGAGAGAGAAAGCGGGTGAAAGTAAATTGGCTTCTGCTGAGTTGAACGGGAAAAGATGAGGGGTGCATTATGGAAACTTTTTTTTTTCCTTTTCAAATTCGATGCATTGCATTTTGGCCATGGGGTGCACCACTTAGGTTGGAATGTGACTTTTTGGGGACTTAGCGAGTATAAACCTTCGTTCTTTCAATGTTTTTCCCCTTATCAATGGACGATCCTTTAATTATATTGTACGAAGGAAATATTGTAATTCATATTGATTGCGTAAAGCAATGGAATGAGCAGATGACATTCCTGATTGGCCTTGCTTGCATGAGGGCATCGATTTATTTGTAAAATTAGAATATTCAATTCTTTGTAGTTTATGTGAGCAGCTAGATTCCGATCATCTTTCCAAACCTCCCAACAGCCTCCTTAATATTCCGCATCGACGAATCCTCCATCACAGAACGAAAATGTTTTTTCCATGGTGTCAAGTCGTCAGGCTTCAAAGCGATCTCATGAATTTCTGAAACGGCAACCCCTTCGCACGTGCTTTGTAAATTGACGCTACTCTGTCTTCCGGCCTTTCCACATATATTTTCTTTAATACAATTGGGCATTACTATTAGCATTTAGCATGCTTTACAGAAAGAATTTACAACCAACGTGTAGTAGTACATCTGAACATTTTAAGTTATCCAAACATGTTAAAGTGAACGTAACGATTGGCGGGGTTGCCGTTATCATTTTGGCGATGGGGTTGATGCCTTCGATCTTGTAGAACTGTTTGAACTCCTTAAACGTCCGGGCTTCCCATTTTGATTTGTTCCAAAAACATAGCTTCCCTCCACACTAAATCCGTGTACAATTTTAGCATATTTTAGTAATCCATATTCGTTGTTTTTTAAATACTCACTTACGTAGATTTACACCATTCCCCGGGCATAACATCATTTACACCACACTTACGATTGTTACACGTATACCTTGGGTAGTTTGTGTTAGTATAGTTGAAGGACGAACATTGACATAGCTTGTAATTGAGTCTTTGATCTATTGATTTAGACCAAATCTTCCACGCAAATGAATGGCTACATGTAGGGCTCAAAATCCCACATCCTCGCTGAGGTGCAGTTCCACCGTTGGCTGTGGAAAAACAAATTTATGTACAAAATCTCGTAATCACTTCACAAGTTAAATGTTTAGCTCATTACGAAAAAATACTGCGTCCCCATCATCAGTGTTACTAGTTCCAAATCCAAATACGTTTCCGACATAGGCATCGGTATGATAAACGTCTACGAATCTCGCATCACATCTCTGCAAACTTCTGTCATAGGTTCCCCCACAAGTAGTACTGAAACAAGGTCCTGCCGGATCCAAACCAGATATTCTTCCAATTCTTCTCTTTTTATTCACGCGTTCACTCATAATGGAATTCCCAACCCTGCCAGATATGTGTGCTCCTAAAGAATGGCCCACTAAATGTGTTTTTCCTAGTGTAGTGAATCCGTTGTTTATCAGAATTTGGATGAATGCTGCCGTCCTGTCAGCTACGAGTGGAACACTCCGTGTCCTGATAGTCTCGTACTGAAAAAGTCCCTCAGGAGCTGATTGCGCATTAAGTCTACTCCAATCCACAATTACTATGTTATACTTCAGGTCAGCTTCAAGATATGCTTTAAATATCATGAATTGGTTGCACTCAATATGTATACTATCTTGTATATAAAAAGTTCTTCAAAACCACGTTACTTTCATAGCTCACCTCTGGTTATAGTACGAGCCATGCCTTCAGGATCTCTCCCATTTGCATTGAGCCCATGTATTATAAAAATCGTTTTTGCCAACGTTCTATTGAATCCGGAAGCTGTAATTGAGTCGGTGCTGTTGTATATGACGCCTACTCCAGACGGCCTATATGTACGTAAAAATTTATCGATACCTTGGTGAAACCCATAAAAGTTCTCAGGTATTGTCTACTAAAAATCTTACCTATCTGTATTGAAGTATGTAAATATAATATCGTCAGGATTTTCCGATATCGCTGTCACTGATACGTCCTCTCCAGGTTCGCTATCCGATTCTTCTTCCGAGTCGGAGTAATCATCGTCGTATTCATCAAAAGCCTTTCGTGAAGCGTTTGAAGACGCTTCGTCTATGTCGGAAAGATCCACACTCCTGGGGGACGTTGAGGCAGCCAAATAAATACAGTCGAAAGCAATTAAACAGTTTAACAGCACGTATAATGCATAGAACTTCATTATATTTGTAGATACCGCACCAGAATCAAGGATATTGTTTTAGATAGTATTAGGACTCGTTGGGCATTGTTCTTACAGTCAGCTATTAAACTTGTGAATCAAATGTTGACTGCTATTTTTATACTGATATCATTATAAGTATAAAGTAGCTAGATCCGTATTTTTCGGGGATATTGACATGTTGAAATGAATCTAGTTAGGCATGCCAGTTTTGTTCCAAAACTCATTTTGTACGTACAAAAGAACAAAAGAATTCCAAAAAATATTCATAGTGCCATTTTGATTTCTTCAAGTTGATTGGAGCGTTCTACTAAGCTAAATTTGTGACAGTGTTTCAATTTCGTTCAATATTAAGTAGTTAAATGGGTCATAGTTTGTTTTGGATATTACATGTGAATCTCAATACATTTTTACATCGGTAAATAAAAGAGATATTTTGTACTCTTCGTCTTGAATTAAAGATATGAATTTTATAATGAACAACATGAAATTTGAGAAAGGTGCAGAATTGAATGCAAAAATTCACAAATTCGTCCTCTTTACTTCTTTTCGCATTTTTTATATATTGTATTTTGTATACTATACTGTATACTGAACTTTGACAATGGATTAAAACTTCAAAATTCATCATCATAACTTTATGTCATACATATTCAAGATACAACCTCTTTATATTTTGCGACCACAGACAACCAGAAACAAAGTTCGTTGCAAGCAAAATCGCATCAGTATAAAAAATCTGTCTCGACCTACCCCATAAAAGCATCCAGTCTGTATACTAACAACTCTACAAGATTTTACACATTTTCTGACCAGCTTACTTTGTAAGTATACTTCCTGTTTCCATTTCCTTTTAACTAATTTTGCAGAGTAGTGCTTGACCAAGCTTGCAGCATCTAAAATCAAACCTATGTATCCAGCCGTTTGCAAAAACAGAACTGGTAAAGGAATATAATGACTTGTTGGAACGCTTCCTATTAACTGAATTGATCCATACAAAGCTCCAATGATTATAATTGCCCCGCATGTTTGTAATGAAGGTACCAAGTGCATTTGAAAGGTGCTGTTGTACAGGCTTGATAACACTTGAATTTGTCGATACACAAGTACCTGATACCTTATACGTACATTTAATCTGTTCCTCTGCCGAGTAAGTTGTAACAAGTTCGATAATAATTTAACTATTGTTTCAGTTGCGTATATTGACGTAACAATTATAATTCCCAGTGGCAAATGTGTAGCTGCGAGGAGAAATGCTTCGATAAGATACAGTTGAAAGCGCACTGAGATTGAAAGATTTGCTCCGTCAGAGCCACAATCCAGGAAGGAGAAAGCTATTTGCGACATGCAGGGCTTCACTAGGAACATCAATGGAATAGACACAGTTGATATAATCATGGCAGCACAGAATCCAAGGGAGATTTTGTTCGCTTTCATATTCCGAGATCCTATACAAATGCAGGGCTTCACTAGGAACATCAATGGAATAGACACAGTTGATATAATCATGGCAGCACAGAATCCAAGGGAGATTTTGTTCGCTTTCATATTCCGAGATCCTACATGCAATACCAAATGGAACGACATTTTACTCGGCACAAGTAATGCATTAAGAAAATGTTTAGTGTTTATTGGGTTCACTGTACCAAAGTTGAAATGAAGAATTGTATGCGCCACTTGATTAAATAAGAAACAAATCTCTTGGCTGTTAAAGTAAAATGCAGTGTCAAGCCAAACACCGGCAAAGTGAATGGAACATATTGGTAGCATTATAATAACTGAAATTAGATCCACGTTGTGATAAGAAATTCGAAGCACAAGTCCAATAATTAAATGTAACAAATTAAGAACTTTTATGGCCAACCAAATCCGCCATATTTGGATAAAAATATGGGACCGTTTTTTACGATGTTGCATCTGAGATTTGATTGGGTTCCATTGAATTCGAGAGAGTAGGAGTGTATTTGACAAAATTAGGCATAAATTTATGCTTAAAAATATATTAAGGTTTTGAAAATTACATAGGAAAGCCATAATAAAATTAACTGTAGTTACTGCGAAGGTTTCCGCTATAAAGACCAATTCTGACTGACTGAAAGTAAACTGGTACGGAATTCACAGATTGTTTGAATAGGAAATAGTGATAGTGATGTTTGTTTTGAGAAAGCAAGATACAAAATTGTTTTCCAGAAAACATTCGCGTTTTGTTTGAGTCCAACCTCTTTAAAATACCTACTCTAAAGCTTATGCTGTCAATCAAGAATTTACATTTCAAACTATACACCTTAACCAAATAGACATGGGGCATGAGACTCAGTATTCCCTAGTTTTGGTACATCTTCAAAATTAATTATAAATCCACAGATGGATATTTGATACGTTCAATATTATACATTCATGTGATACATATACATATTATATACTTACATGTAATTCGTTATCGTCTATTACTATATTATGTACATCTTTCTTGTTCAATATTTGATAAACCCGCTCTACAAATATATTATATCTTTCAGGTGCAGGTGTTAGCTTCCGCAATGTTTGGTATACATTTTCTAGTACAGTAGTAACCTTGATGTTCCAGAGTTGATGTATGATATCTACGATTGTCAAATACATACGAAAGTGGTTTCCATATTAGGATTTCTTACATTTTAATTGAATGAGCGGTCATTCACTTAGGATTTGAGCGACTCTGTAAGCATATGATGAAATATGTTGTAGTAATGGACAGCATCTAAAAATAATAATTTTCATATAATATGTGAGTAATTTTCATAAAGATACACAATACTAATACAGCAGTTTTTATACTTACACTTGCCAGAAGTCCGTAGGTTATCGGGAAAATACTATATGCCTTAATTGCTACACTGTTTGAGTCAATATGATTCAGAACTATTCCTAGATCCACAGAATGAATATTTTCATAATTTTTCCTTTCTGATAGCCAATCTTTGAAAATTTGCATTTGGTTTGCCGTATCCGAAGCCAGAAAAAGGACCACAATAGTCGTAACACTATATATCAGTAACTCAACAGCACTAAATTCGGTACGGAATTCGCAGATTGTTTAAGCATTGATGTTTGTTTTGAGAAAGCAAGTTACAAAATTGTTTTTCAGGAAACATTTGTCTATTTGTTGAGTCCAACCTCTTTGAAATACATAGCATATTATATGTTATAAAGCTTATGCTGTCAATCAAGGATTTACATATAGAACTATATCGACAGAAAAGTCCTGCCTAGTTTTGGTACACTTAAAAATTATTTGTTCAAAATGGATATTTGATACCTTCAACATTATGCGTGTTACATTAATGTGTTACACTATATAATATGTTTGTTAGGCACGCTCTACAAATATATGTTTTAGGTGTTTGCTTCCGTAATGGGCTGTTCACTTTTTCTATAGTCATCTTAGTGTTCTGAAATTGATATAAATACTTGCGATTTGCGATTGTGTAAAATACGCGAAAATCGTTCTTATTAGGAATGCTTACATTTTAGTCAATGAGCGCTCGTTCAATTAGGATTTGATCGACTCTGTAAGCATATGATGAAATATGTGGTTGTAATGGACAGCATCTAAAAATAATCAGTTTCATATAACATTTAAATTACTTCTCATAAATTGTCACAACACAAATGTCACAGTTTTTATTATAAAAACTTACACTTGCTAGTAATCCATAGGTTATCGGGAAAATACTGTATGCCTTAATGGCTACACTGTTTGAGTCAATATGATTCAGAACTATTCCTAGATCCACAGAACGAATATTTTCATAATTTTTCCTTTCTGAAAGCCAATCTTTGAAAATTTGCATTTGGTTTGCCGTATCGGAAGCCAGAAAAAGTACCACAACAGTCGTAACACTATATATCAGTAACTCCACTGCGCTAAATGGTGACATCGACTCAACCCCATTTCCCATCATTTTGTCCAGCCTGGTTGCATAGAATAGCAAACTTTGAAACATATACAATCCGGCATAATTTCCGATTGCTTTGTTTATCATACGACTCAATTCTCGTAGCTTATCGAAATGATTTTGAATTCCATCCCAAGATTTTTCTGTATTATCACTCAAGCACCCTACAAATGATTTAACTGCTTGATTGATTGTTAAGCAAAATGCAAAAAGCGCAAGCTCACAAAACCCAGCGACTTGTTCGCAAAGTATGCGACCCACGCATAACACAATATCCAAGAAGGGAACCGCGCTCGGGAATCTGTCGTACTCCATATAAAGTCTAACTCCAGATAATGTGTAGAAAATGAACCCGGAAATAACTACCATTTTGAACCACTTACATGATGGTGATATTGATTTGAATGGGACTGTGTCTATGAATTCAAGTATTTCTTTGTAAAGGGTATCATTCAACCAAAAGAGTTTGAAATGTAAAACTCTCGCAGCAAAGCTGGCGGCTACAATACCAAACGAAAAGTAAGATGTTGGACAGTTTGGTTCAAATGACTGAATTGATGGCCACAAGTTTGATAAGAAACTAATTGTACCACATGCATAAAATAGGGTTACAATAATGCGATGTACAAGTGACACAACCGGGGAACTAGGAGTGAAAGCATAGGGGTAGAGAAAGAACTGGTTGCTGGTTTTCAGATATGTTTCTAAAAATTTAGACAACGAGTTTTCTCGTGCGTGGCAGTATTTGCAACGGAAAACTATATCCGATTTAAAAAGATTGGTTTTCATCTTGGCTAGCTCAGTGTAAAAGTCCATGTTTTGTTTCAACTTCCAAATAAGCTCTTATGCTACACTCAGAAATCCAATTATGAATGAAATTTTCCTCAATACAGCTCCACTCGACTAGATTGGGGTGTGTCGAAATGAAGTACCGTCAACCGTGTGCTTAGGGCTATGATTATGGTCATCAAAATCTTCGTTTTTATATAAAAGGACACATTATGTACAAAAATGCGATGCTAAGTCCAATTGTGCAGCCACACCTTGGTAATAAACGAAATTAATATCGAGTCAAAGGATTGGAGCATCCTACTTCGTAGCATTTTGTGAAAAAATATATTCCTATAACATTTTAACTAGTGAAACTGCAATTAGCAGCAATATAGCATTAAATCAAGTTTAATAATTTATCCAACACAAAGTAATGATTTTAATTTTGCTCATTTCTATTATACAGAATTCGCTTTTAGTAAATCTATTAAGTGTCAAGTGTGCAAATTTTTGAAGAAGCTTATACAGCGTCAAGGTCGGACTTACCCATACACCTAGGAACCTAAACGCGTAAACCTTTCCAACCCAAAATGACTAATCAAACTCTTCCCTATTACAGTGTCAAAATAAAGTAATTTAAATCATTCGAAAAACTTCATTCTATATCGATGACGTTTTCCTGCATGAGTCTATGCAGATTAGATATTTCCTGCGGGAGGTGCACTCTCATAATCTCCTCCAAATCTGCCTGGTCAGGAATAAGTTGTGAATTCCCCATAACGCTTAGATCTATTTTCCCAGAATGTGAAGTGGCGATGGAGAAAAGTACTGCAAAAAAAAGAAAATTTGCATAATACTCTATTCATGCTCCGAGTTTCAAAATATTTTGTCTACTTACAGCACGTCGGGCATGCGTCTTTAGTTCCTAATGGCAGATTTAAATCTTTCACTCGTTTCCCCAGCAAGAAATGCGGCTTTTCTGATAACAGCAATGATGCAAAATTGTTTGAGTACTTGATTTGCATGAAATCAGTCAAGTTGCCTCTTTTGAGTCCGTTGGCTCAAAATTGATAGATTTCCTATCCCAATTTGCCCCTGTGACTACGGTGTCCTACTGCTACCATTCAAGGTATTGGACCTGTGACCACCAAGAACCTTTGATACCATACAAGGTAATGGATCCTCTGGTGGGTCGGTGGCTGTGAGCCGGTGGTGTGGAAGCGTGTCTTTGGTGTCCAATAGCCTCGACGAAGATGATTTGTAGCACAGTGCAAATGGAAGTGAAATAAAGTGGGGGAAATACTGTAAAGTTTCCTACATGAACAAGTGGATTTTTATTCATGAAACAGTACAGGACCAATTATACAACTGATGCCTCCATACAATATTCGGAGGCTATTTATACAAATTTCTTATATGAGAAAACGTATATGTACTATTTATAAATCATAACGTTAAGTAAGAACTAAATTTGTTGCATCATACTTTATCCTGAGAATGATTCATATTGTACATTCGTTTCCAAGTTATTAGTCATATTTAACTTCATGCCGGGCTGTCATCATTGACTATTTTACCGGCAACGTTTACATAATATTGCATCAGACTTGTATACAAACAATAATAGACAGTAAAATGACGTATGTTCTTACGTAATTATGATTACGTATATTCTCCTCTGAATTGTCCTATTTCTACATGTCTATTGTCTCTGACTTAGATATATTTTTCTTACATCCGAAATGTATGCATCCAAGTATGCGTTTAATACCTCAAAGCAGATTTAAATCTTTCACTCGTTTCCCCAGCAAGAAATGCGGCTTTTCTGATAACAGCAATGATGCAAAATTGTTTGAGTACTTGATTTGCATGAAATCATTGTTTCCTCTCATCCAAACCGGAACACACCATCCTAGCCGGTACGACACTTGTTTTATAAAAGCGTCTAGCTGGTTCTCATGGAAAGTTTTGAAACACGTTTCTGTTGTGTAGAGTCTTTCTAAAGAACTTTCGCACTTGAATGGAACCTTAAACCAGCCCGCGGTCCAATGATTAACTAATTTGTTTTCTGGATGGTTTGGCCATGGAAGACTGTTCCCAGTATAAATATTCTTTGGAAATAGACTAGTCCTATTACGACTTAGTTTGTAGCTTTTAACAGCTCCAACAATCATCGACATGAGCAAAGTCGCAAAGTGGACTTTTGTTTTGCGCCTGATTGCTTTCACTCTTTCTAAATCAAGTGTTCCAAATGCAATATTCCAGGAACTTTTATCGCTCGAAGTCTTCGGAAGTGTTTGGAAGTGATCCTTGGAAAAGGTTGTCAAGGCAATATCTTTGAGAAAAAGTTTTGGTGCGAAGAAACATCCTTTCAACTGTAAAAATGTATAAAACTAGATTAGCTAATGCTAAATAAATATGTCATATCATTGGTGAATACTTTTCCAACTTACAAATTGAAAGTTTGTGGTTTTTCTTTTTGGTACAAAGCAAGGTGCTTCATTCCCAGTGAGCTTGCTTATAATTTGTATTAATCCATATCCGTCGATCAAACAATGATGGATTTTGTATAAAATTAAGGTATCCGTTAACGACTTGTCTTCTTTGTTTTCAACATAAACCAAGAGAATCTCCCACAACGGTGTTTTCGGTGGATACTTTTCTTTCATCATCCATTTTGAAATAAGCTCTTCTTCTGTACTTCCCTGCGAAAGTTTCCTGATCTTGATATGCTTATCAATGTCTAACTTATCGACACTCTTTTTAAAAACATGACCCCCAATGGTAACCAAGTAACAGTATAAATTCAAGTAATCCGTGCGTGACTCTGGACATGTTAGGAACAGCGACTGGAATAAGTTTTGAAAATCTGATAACTCCACAATCCCTTCAACTCTCCAAATCTGTGCACAGTTCATAAATGGAGCAGTTTTTATGGATAAGGCAAAATACGTGTCATTGGGAGATGTATAGTGCAAACTCTTATCAATGCGAGACACAATTAGTATAAGTACACACTTGTACAAGAACAAAATGAAGAGAACGGGA
>JAAXOA010004215.1:0-10534 GCA_036561885.1 Salina celebensis
TGGTGTAGTTGTTGCAGGCTAACTGTTCAACAGTTTGTCACAGTTTAGGCTTATCATAAGAATTACGGTCTGATTAATTGAAATACTGTAGAATTGTTTGCAACTGTGACATAATATGAGTAGAAAAAAGCCATATAAAAATTCCTTTTTTGTATAGTGACAATAAAAGGCTTCTGCTTGTGTACAATCAAAGATAACTATCTCCGAAGAAAATATACACACGATGTAGTAAAACTGTCGTTGGTAGCAACTGCGATTCAGTTTCATGCAAAAAAAACCTTTTGCCTTTTTGTGATTTCCACTTGAAACTTCAAATGTGCCCCAAACAAGCAAAGAGTCTTAGAATGTAAATTTTCCGTTTTCCCAACAAGAAAACAACATAGATTTTTGTAAAACAAAACCACAAGACACTTTAGTCGTCGTCACTCTCGTTTAACTATAATAACCAAGGTGAGTTTACAATAATATTGCAAAAACAAATCTATACGAGAACATGAGCTTTGAACTATGGTTGTCGCCGCGTATGCTAATAATACTGCAGCGGAAAACTCTTCTTGTTCACAAACACGCATAAAACAAACGGTGTCATGTTTGCAATAAATTGCAACAAATCTATACGACAACATGAGCTTTGAACTATGGTTGTCGCCGCGTATGCTAATAATACTGCAGCGGAAAACTCTTCTTGTTCACAAACACGCATAAAACAAACGGTGTCATGTTTGCAATAAATTGCAACAATAATCATAGTAATATTCATAATGAGCTCAAAAATAGAACTGAATATATTTCAGAGTGAAGGAAAACTGACAATGATGACTTAATAGGGAGCTTCTTTTGTTCAAATTGTGTTATTACACATTCTAATTTATTTTACAGTTACGACACACCAGAAAAAAACGGTGGAATTATTTTTCCATAAAAATGCGCAAAAGCTTACGACAAACTGTAGTTAGCAAAGTTGAGATACCATCTTGGCTTGTTAGCGTATGACAGAAGGTAAAAATAAATGTTTTGGTGTGTTTCATGTAGACAAAATGAAAAATTACATAATTTTAGTTATCTTATTTCCATATTTGTTATCTTGACAGACATATTGCCCGGCCGGATGTGATGTGACTAGTTATTCATAGCAAAATCATTGGCTGATTTCAAAATCTGCTTTTAGAAAACAACAACTTGACGATTTATAAAAATAACTGTACAATTATCAATCTTAAGCGTTGCATGTTTGTGATTACCAACGATAGCTTGATAATTTGTTGAGATATTAATTTTTATTAATGCATCCACCGCTTCTACTAGGGTTTATCAGCATAAATCTTGCTATTAAAAGAAGGAAAGAAAGGCAATATAAAAATATACTCAAACTGGATTAAAAATATGGCCTGCCGAGGTAGGTGCTTTAGGCTGAGAATTAAATTTGAGGAGCATTTTTAACGCATGGCTATATCCATGAAAAGTTAGTATGGCCGTGAGAAAAGTCATTTGGAGTAAACAGTATCACTTGAACGCAAACAAAACAGAGTTAAGTTCTCAAGTACATGTAGATCATCACTAGAGTGACATGTACGAAAATCCATTGAATGCAAAAATCAAAATTGCATTTTGGGTAAAATTTACTGTGTATTCAGTGTAGACATTTTTAATGTTGTTTATATTATACTACCATTAAGCTAACAGATTTGGCAGGGATACCCCATTATGGCTTTTGTTTGGGGACATTGAAAGTTAAAAATGGTTTGACGTGTGGTAAGTGGTAAAGACAAAAAGTGTTTCACAGTCCTGACCAATAACAAAACGTATGCATTAAAACAAATCAAATCTGTAATGAATGCCACTGACACATGAACCAAAGGTTTGCATGTTTTCTGACTTGGTTGAATCATTGCTAATCTTATAGGAAGTCGCGGATTGCTGTCTCCCTAATTTACATTCCCAATGTCTTCAATTAATCGTTCATCCTACAGGCCACATAATGATCATGAGCTATGTTATAATTTGATACACTACATTACATTACTTAAGTTCCAAGAACTAATTGTTCATCTGGAAAGTATATGTTCCATATGTAGATACATAACTCAAACTGAGTATCAAAATACATCTGATCTGTTTGCATTTTTGCTACACAGGAAACTCTGCAAAATACTTATATTAAGAAATGAATAGTAAATATTAAAATCATAACATATTATATTTCTGAGCAAAAGATAATATAACCATGGACGGACAAAAATGACAAACTCAGAGAATGAACTTGAAATTGTTGAATCTTGTGAAAGGTTTTTTGGCAACGTGTGACGTGTACGATATCATGAAACAAATATTGTCGTAATAAGGTATGAAATCTATAATTTGAAGTCATGTTATAAAATGACATTTCTGACTGATGTTGAGAGTTGATTGCTCTGTTTTTGCCCAGTGGTAAGAATAGTTTTTTTCAAGACTCGCCTTGAATTGGTCACTGTTCGAAATAATGTAATTTAAGATTAGCAGACCTATTTGTTTTAAGCAGAACGGCGAAATAATATGAATATGCAAAAAGGAAAACGAACAATAATGTAACTGACACAAACATGCCTATCAAAAGAGCTCTTGTAATTGAGGCAGACCTCATTGTGTAAAAGGGCCTGATGAAAATACAATTATTTTAGTGACCTACATTCAAAATTCAAGTTTTAGGGAACTGTAATAAATCAACTGTATAATTTAAGAATAGAAATGAAGGTTTGGCACTGCCATATTTAAATAAAGTTTTACAATTTTAAAGATACAACTTTACAATTTGTGCATAGCCAGTCCGCGTTTCCAGCAGTTAACTCCAGACGAATGGCAATTGCAGCCACAAGCTAAAATTACTAAATGTCTAAATTGAATGTAGAACTATTTTTTTAAACATTCACTCACCACTAATGAACGTGTAAAAATTTAATATTTCTAAAACACCGTCAACTGTGATAGTATACAAATGACCATTATATTTATTACTTTGTCTCCCATGCTGTTAATTGTCAACGAGCATATTTTTGGCGTCTCTGCAAATCACCTTTGTGTGTGTGTTTCTAGATTTCTCAGGTGGCTTGCGATAAATTATATCATGCTGAAAAACTCATTACTTTGCTGTCTGTGCGGTGTTAATGATAATGGTCTGTTCGGCATTTAAAACCAAAGCACATGGAAAATGATTCAATCTTCGTTACCGCTACACCAAAATAGCCGCAATTAAGTCAAACCGACGAAAGTCTTTGAAAAGACGATCTTTTGCATTATATTATTGTGCAAACAAACAAAGGACAAACCAGTTACGAAAAAAATCTCTTGTACGTAAAATGCATGTAATAGTAGTAATGAGAATATCATTTAGCAAAGTAATTAACGAGACTGAGTGAGTAAATGAGATAAACGATTAGTTTCTATTAACAAGAAAATACCAGCAATCTTATTACTAAATGGAGGGAGGAGTAATGGATTGAAAAAAAATCTAAACCTTACTCATTAATATTACCTTTAGCATTTGATAATTACACAGAGAGCACATGTCAGCAATTTAACCACTGATCAAATTCACGTGTAGAGCGTACCTGACCTGTTCTAACAATAAACCCGTCTATCATTTTTCTCCTTGAATGACATCTAAAAACTGTTTTGATGAAAAAAAAACGAAGTAGTTTTTTTCTCGCAATTTAAAAATGGCAGGTCATACGTCATTGATTTTAAGCTGCGAGTTGTATCACATCATATATCATGTCTTTTATATAATAGGACGACTTTTTGCGCTCATCAATCGTAAATCATGGAAACTGTTGTCTGCTCTCTTTTATTTTGACAGTTACGGTAAATGGATCATAATAATATTCGTCGTATAGAGTTTCAGCTACCTAAGTGTTATTCAATCTGTGAAAATGTTATAGCGAAAGGTAAAATAATACACATTAATTACACAGAATACAGGTAGCTCACGCATCCTACATAAGAATCTTCAAGTTCATTACCTTTACTGTCAAATATGAGTGTTTATTACTTACTTTAAGATCAAGTTTTCTTTGTCTCGAACACTCTGCTTTAGGAAATCGATTTCCTTATGGAATTCACGGGAGACAGCATGCGACACGGTTCCATTCATTGTCCCAAGGTGCGAGTTATGCAGTGACCTTGTTACACCTGGTAAAACCCCGTTTCGTTTTCGTCTTGGTAGAGCACCAAGTTTGGATAAGGAAACTTCAATACTTGCCATCTATTAAGAGGATAAGAAAATTATGTGTTAGCTTTAGCATTGTTCATTATATTAACAAGATACTGGCAGTGTACATAGTGTACAAACAAAAATTACTTTAAAAAGATACAATGTCGTCATTGATACTATCTATGAATTTACTAGCTGAATGAATTACTAATCAGTATAAGTTTTACTTTTTTTCTATCTTACGATCAAATTTCTCTACAAACTTGTTGACCAGTGTTTCTTGAAGATATTGATGACAAGGAACAATTGTAGAACAAGCCTGAAACCGCACTGGTATAAGGCAAAGCACGCTCTTGGTGTTTCTTCACCTGAGGGAATGCATTTAACGCTTTGTAATAGAGACGCATTGATGATGCTGAAGGCCTTCTAAATGTCACTATTAAGGATCATCAGTCATTGTTTCGCACTACCATTCACTACCGGAACCAGAATACATTTTTTGCTATGTAATTATGAAAGTCATCGTCACGAGTGTTACACTGGCGGATCAATATCTAGCTGGGCATGTTTAATTAATTTTAACATTCTAAAGTTGTCATCAGAACGTTTGTAACGGTCAGTTAGGATGGGCACATGTCACTTACGCATAAAAAATCTTAGGACTCATGCGGGCACAAGTAGTACGTTTTCTATGGTACTTCGAGCTGTCGAAATACACAACCTGTCAAATGATTCATTAGTTAAACAAGATAATAACCCTTGACTGGTGATTTACAAAAAATCCTGTATTGTGTCCTCAAAGCAATCAGTCTTCCCTGAGAATTTATCAATGCGTCTTAGTCAGGCCTACAAGAAAAACGACATAAGCTTGCGATCTACGCAAGAAGAATGAAAAAGAAGTGAAGATGAGCTCAACGAAATTATCACATTTTCTAATCCTTTTCCGTGTTGATTAGAAAGTAAGATTCTACAAGAGGATTATTCAATTAGCTTCTATACAAATTAACCTAACGACTAAAGAGTACTTGAGTAGTTTTGTTGTTCTCACCTTAGCTTCCAGAGTTTCCAGTTGCGACATGCGCGCAGTTTCAAGGGCTGAACCTGGCCGTTTGAGGTCGGATGAAAGAGCAGTCTGTTAAATAAAAATATAATAAAAAATCATGTCACGATTTGTAAGCGTCAATTATCTTGAGATATTTTCAAGGTAGTCGATGAAATCAGTACAGTTGCAGTTGTCTGCAACTTGAAATACGGGAAGTGTGTAATAGAGCCGTTAATGTCGGGATCGATAACCACTTCGTGCTGCATAGAATTCACCAAATTTTTGCATATAGTTTGCAAACAATTTTGTAGTTTATCAAGATACTCACGATTTAATACCCACAATCATGGTAAACGCAATGACAATGGTAGTCACACTGCGTCATGCCAAAACCATTTCGCCCTCGACTTGCTTCCAGGCAGAATTGCCCTTTTTCGCTAATTTTTCAAATTTTTTTACCTTCGTGAAACGCTAATTACAATTTTAGTTCACACAAAAAAAAACCTTGCCACTAATATACAAATTTTGTTTAATGAACGGCCAGCAAAACAAAAGTGAATGTTTGACACAGTATCAACTGATGACGGTAGCCAGTGAGTGATTGATAAAACGCTATTGTTTACTGTTATCAACCTGTCAAAATGTTCTTCTTTTGCAATAAGAGACTTTTCATGACGAATAAGTAAACAATCTAAACTGTTTTTACTCTGTGATGTTAGCGATATCGTCTATTTCAAAGGGCTGCAACCCAAGACTCCATCTCCGCTAGGTACGTTGCAGTAATGAATGGAGATGAAACTGAACCCATCTTAATGACCCTGTTGTGCTACAAAAACAGCACTGCTGCTGGCTAAATTTTAAACTGTCATTTATAACGCATAATCAAAATGACCGATCTGCAAACCTTAAAACTCTCCGTAGTCATTTGAACCGTGTGTGGAAGAGTCATTGCGAGAAATTAAATGTCAAAGTAATTCAAATACGACACATTAAGATGATCCTATCGGTTTCCGATCTTTATAAGAGGTACTTTATGGGCAATAAATTTTGAATAAATTTACCATTCGTAACGGTAGCTCTGGTGCGTTTAAACTTTAATGATGTGCAATGAATGAGAGAACTTGTGTTTTCTCAGGTATAATAGTTACTTGTCAACTTTAAAAAAAGAATTCATGAATGGCACGACTGTCTGTATAACAACAAACGACTGACTGTGAACTAACCAGTAGCTCCAATTATTGTTGCGCTAACACATAAATAAATGATGATATTTTAATGTGACACAGAAGTAATCATAATAACACTAACAATAAGATTTTTTGCAAGCATATGAGTTGTCTCAAAAACGAGTTTACATCACTTGCCATTATTTGCAAGCCTGTCACAATGACAACTCTGAACCAGGCAGTATCAACTAAAGATCATTTTCAAGTCCCTGAATTAGAGATGCTAACTGAATTACATACAATTTGAGCTGCAGAGAGGAAGTGTCTGCATCTTTACGGTGCATACTAATTGTATTTTCAGTTCAGGTGAAAGGGTTAAATCTGCAAACTGCAGTAATTATAACTTGTCCTATTGCAGTCATCGTCGGTTTCATAGCAATTCCAAAAAAACTGTACAATCTTGTATTGCATTGTACTAGAAGAAACTATGNAAAAAAAACTGTACAATCTTGTATTGCATTGTACTAGAAGAAACTATGAGTCACGCAGAGTGTAGGCAGGATGTCACCGCATGTAGAGTACGGCCAATTACAGTACCACTATGACAATTTTTGTCGAAAATATTTCTACGGTGAATTTATACCTCAAGAGAATAGTAAATACATTAAAAATTTAGTTTCTTCGAGTAAAAGTACCGCTGTGGGGATTTTGGCAGTAAATTCATAAAGTATATAATTTTGAAGGTACGAGAATCGCTTATTCAGACAAGTTTGGCCATCCTCCTCATATTAGGACTCCATGACGTTTTGTGTCAAAATGAAAGTGGAGTTTTTTTTTGTCGTTCAACATCTATTCATTTGTACAATGAAAATAACTATAAAAAAGTTTTATTGTAAAACTCCACCAAGAAGATGTTAGCAGCGGGTGCTCGTCCAGAGCGTGATCTTTGTTTTTTTCTTTCTTTTTGAATAATTGAATTCTTTTCATTGTTGTTGGTGAAGCATTTTATATCCCGTGCCATGGTTAGAAACAAAAATTACTCTGTACTTTTACATCTGCTACAAGCGGATTACTGTTTTGCGTGGATGTTGCTACATTCATAATTATTGTTCCCTTGAACCCTAACAGTAATGTCAATACTGGCAGACAATAAGGAACAAGCTAAGCAACGTGCAGTCATGCTTTCTTTGTCTTTTATTCTCAAGCTGATGTGATAGAGTCGTCAGAACATTTATAGTTCTGCATACAATATAGTGTGTGGTTTAATTGTTAGTTTTATAGCCTTTGAACAGTACTACACGTAATTAGCCATGCTACCATATTGCCAATACTATTTTGGGACGGAATGGCTATGAAAAACTGCTTCCTGTCTTGAGAATTTCTACATAAATGGTCATGGTTTCAAATGTCGCTGGATCTGTGTTTCCTGTTGGAGAATGGCTGCACTCCTTGCACTATGTTTTACCTGACGATCAACAACACATTTCTATTTTGGTCTAGTAGAACGAGACGAGTGTCTCATAAAAGTTGAAGTCATGACCACTTTGAGTATCATCATAGCGATAAAAATATCAAATTGGACACGACCAATAATGAAGCTGTAGTACAACATGAAAATTATTAATAAAAAAAGGGACCTCCGTAGGTGCACTCACATTTGATTTCGTGTCAAAAGAAGAATACAGAGAAGTGCGCATAAAATGTCCTGCGAGCTAAAAATATGACTGTTGTAATGGAAAACGTGATGTAGATTTCAAAAGTACCATCTCGTCAGCACTGCATAATGCTGTTGAGGCATACTGCAGTCAAACTTGTGAAGGCCTTTTTTATAGCGAAACATCAACACCAGCAAGAGGACCGACAGTTATCGAAGTAAAATCGTTTTATACAGAAACCTGAATACGCAAAGGCATAAATAAAAGCGTTATTTCTTCGACACGTCCCCATGAATATTTAAATTTCCTTTTAATCACAGTTAGATTCATAATATTTTTAGGAGTCTTTCATACCTATCAGATAACAGCAGATACAAAATGAGAATGATTTTATAACTGGTAACCGTACCAGAACTACTTTTCATTGGTTTGGCCATTTAATGCAATAAAGTTTTGAGCGGATTGTTGAAAGAAAAGAAGATATTGTATTTATATATAAAACGATTACTTTCAGTAAGACACTACGTGGAAGCAGTGTACTCTTAGGTATCTGAAGAAATCAACGTTTTTAATTAAAATAGTCATTAAAGCAAAGTTGTTAATGACTATTCAAACAAACAAGTTCATCACCACCGTTTTCAAATGCTTACAAGTCCATGACAGAAAAAAAATTGGAATTGATGTCGGCACTTTATTGGTTCAACCTAGAAAAGAAAACGTCATGAATTTTTTCTGTTTAAGTACATTAATGCTAGGGATGTAACGAGTACCGAGCCGTGGCTCGGTACTCGGCCGAGCTGGGCCCTTTTACCGAGTATTTGAGATACTCGGCGAGACCGAGTATTAGAGAGATACTCGGCCGAGTAATAAATGAACCAAAACGGGCATAAATCTCATGCAAAAACTGCTTTACACTCTGAAAAACCCTTGAGCAGAGTAGCTTCCAGGTTTACAGTTAGTATTTTACCTAAAATTTTGAAGTTTAAATGGCTGTGTTGTCTTAAAAACCGTTAGTTATGGCGGAATCGCCAGAAACACATGTGTTTTAGGGTGTTTGAAAAATTTTCCGTGGAAAATTTTTGGCCGAGTACTCGGCGAGCCTACTCGGTAAGATTTCGAAAGTTGGCATATAAAAAAGATTACTTTCAGTAAGACACTACGTGGAAGCAGTGTACTCTTAGGTATCTGAAGAAATCAACGTTTTTAATTAAAATAGTCATTAAAGCTAAGTTGTTAATGACTATTCAAACAAACAAGTTCATCACCACCGTTTTCAAATGCTTACAAGTCCATGACAGAAAAAAATTGGAATTGATGTCGGCACTTTATTGGTTCAACCTAGAAAAGAAAACGTCATGAATTACGTTTGTGTAAGTACATTAATGCACTTGATCAAAAACTAGACTACATGAAAAATACTTAAGCAGTTATAAAAAATCAATTTTCCGATTGCAATGAAGATATATTTTGTACTTTATCAGTTGGAAGTTGTACGGCGAGACAATTAAAACATCATTGGCCATACCATAAACGTGCATGTTGTTTGCACACGCATGACATGATTTTTCGAAATAATTTTCTCCAAATTTGTTCACCATATAAATAATCAATAATACTACTTCGTTTAATACGCAAATTTCAAATTCCTAAAATGTTTCATTGAGAAAAAAAAATCAACTTCAACACGTGACAAATAACAAAAAACGTATCAAGCCTTTGGTTAACAATAAATAATTGACAAAATATATTTTGTATTGGTATAGATTTACACATGAAAAAAATTTCACACACTTTCGCTCACGTCTTCAATCATGCAGGGGAAGAATCTAAGAAGAGAATTGCTGTGGTGATTATCAGCGAGTTTTATTCGGTTTAATTTCTTTTTGACAATGCGATGCACTCCCTTTTCGCAGACTACCTTCGTGGTAATTGGTGCAATAAAATCAATCTTCACAGTGAAACCGTTGGTATGTAAAGTAGCAGTTCTTTTTTGTCTCCACTCCTGCCGTCGCACTTGTTTCGCCAACAGTGCTAAACTGGCCAGATTTCTTTTTGTATGGCTTCATACCGGAGTACTTTACACAAGATTATATTCCTTAGTAGTTTAATTCTTCTGGTAAAATTGAAAATAGTTTGGGAATGAAGGAAAAAAATTGCTAGATCATTGCTATTTTATGTTGACAGTAGATATTGTGGTGAGGAGGCTTGTTATCAAATGAAATAAACTAACCATAATGGCAGCTCATTGAAGATTTCTTTTTTCGATTAGAAAAACAATCGTTTTGTGTTGTACGTAAAAGCTCTGAAGCAGGCAAAAACATTTTTGAACGATACAAACAAAATTCTTATGAGAATATTTTTTTGTGAAGTTTAGAGAAGACTGTCAGTTTAGTCATGCTCTGCATAACCCACCAAAAAACAACAATTACAAATCAATCAATCAAACTCGACTAGTTTGTTATATACGTCAATATGTCAAAAAAGG
>JAAXOA010004216.1:0-10534 GCA_036561885.1 Salina celebensis
CACAGGGAAACGAGTCCAGTGATGTATGAACTATTACAGTCTTACAGTCAATGATACATGCTAACACGGTCATACCGCATGGAAAAAATCTTCTCTCTCAAAAACTTTCATTTCCGTAAGATTCTTAGTTCCAATTTAAGGGAATCGCGTACAAGTAAGAAACAACAAAGGTGTTTTGAAACACAGTTCCCATGAAGAACATCCAATTGTGATTGAATATTTAAAAACGACAAGAGAGAGAGAGAGTCGACATATATTTGTGACAAAAATAGTTGTGTCCAGCTTGCTTGCAAAAAAAAATTAATTATGCCAAACTATTGTACCAATTATTATTAATTCATAAATCTTGCCCACAACACAATACATATAATGAGAATCTTAGTAGTTTCCAACTCTTTGGTGTATGCATGTTGCAATTGAACTGCGATTGGTTTCAAGAAAACACTCAATTCTAGATTCAAGACACGTAAAACAAGAAGCGTTGAAGGACATTTCTGAACATAATATTCATTGTCTAATCATGTCGTTTTATAGAACCTGGTTAACCTAAAGGCCCGACCTATTCTAAAGGCAATGCGTCAAAATTGGTAAATTGAATAGATCTAGTCGTGCATTTTTTGCAATAAACAATACGAAGCTAAATGGTAGGTGTGTAGAACACATTCTTCAATTTTTTTATGCGCCGCGAAGACCACAGACGTAGTATGTTAGTATGTATAATAAACTTTAATAGTACATTGTTGCTGTTTTTCGTCACGTCACGGTTAATTTAAAGTCGAATCATCTACCTACGCTGTGACTAGAAGCAAAAAATTCGCATCAATTCCGTCCGACTATCATATTGATGGAATGCCAAAATCCTCTGCTCGTGATTGGGCATGCCAATTATGTTTTGTGTTTAGGGTGTATCTAGTCGATTGATTGTTTGGTCATTGCTTTTACATTCCATGACCCATTATGACAACAAACCTGTCTATTATGTGAGGCTTCTGTTTTCAAAATGCAAATCATCAGTAATTGAAAAGAAAAAGCTATCATGTCGTTTGAGCTTCTACCTTCTTTTTGCGGAGTGGTGCGAAATTTATGCGAATATTATGTGCGTTTTTATATCGGGTGCTAAGCCATAGTATTCTCAACACAATCCTGTTGTTTTGTGTTTTCGATTTTATCTGTCCTTTGCTGACTCCTATCATGTGAAATAAAAAATCTTTGAGTTATGTGGGAAAGTGTGAGACTTTTCAGCGCAGAACATATCTTGTAACAACCTAATGAAGGAAAAAAAAAACGTTTCCGGTGCGTATATTAATGAGATTACTTTACTTGTGTATCTTGAAAAATTAAACCTTCATGTTCATATGAGTGTAAATGGAAAATTATTGAATTTATTCAGTCAATAGTAATCACAAAGGGCAATTGGTACGATAGAAAATATTATTCAGATAAACATGAAATGAAAGTATTACAAAGGAAAACACATTTCGAAGTGCGAATGTTTTAGATATTAAGAGTGATTGTGAGTAGTACATAATATTATTATATTCCATGCGATTTCTTCGTATAGTTTGTTTCAAGCTCGCGATATAATTTAACAAACATAATATGACATGAAAGTAGTACTTCCGTCCCTGGGACTTCACGCAACTTGCCGCTTGGTGTGTGCATCCATTTACTGAAAGCTGCCAATAATGAATCTTTGAGGTGTTAGTGACCGGTATGAAACATTCAAAGGATTTCCTGATACAGCGATTCTTACCATTGAATTACTTTAATTTGCTAAACACTACAAAAGGAAGCGAGCATTCAATTCCTGAAGTCAACTGACATCAACATAATGGAATTTGTATTGAACGAAAGTTAGGCACATCTCAATTGCTTCACTGTTCTTTCGCTGGAGTCACTTAATTTCATATCGCACCTAGACTCGGAAATCTTCAGCATGAGTTTTGTTGGAATCTCGTATGCATCTTTTTTGGTGCATTACACATATGAGTTTTATATTTATGTGGTAAACCTTTCATTTTTTATGCAGCGCATCTTCATAAGAAGATTTTCGTTAACAAACTATTGTCTGTATGAAGAAACATGAATGCAGCCAGGCCACTACTTAACTCATAGGATCATAGATAGTTGGGTAACTCCACCATTTCAAAAAGAAAGTAATCGTGAAGTACATGTGCGTATTGTAGACCATCAGTATGTTGATACTGTTTCGATAAGATAAGAGCATCTTTGAATGTTTAAAAATCACACCAAGCTCTTATTTTGATTTATGTCTCAAAACATGCATCACTCATAATTTATGGCAAATCCAGATGGGGAAGGAGAAAGAAGATTTTCCTTTGAACTTTAGAGCTGCATGATGCTAATTTAATTTCAATTCTTATTTCTTTTTTTACTGCGTACTTCGAGAATGCCTACAAGCGATGCGATGTAAGTAATATGCAATACGGCTAAACCATTTTTACGACCCGAACGCTGACATGTTGGATTAAAGGGGTGCATTCAATTTAGGGGTTACGTAAACATAAAAGTCCATGATGAATGTGCGTAACGAGATGGAACGGATGCCACCCACCTAGAAAATGCATAATACTTTTTCTTGTTAGTTTGGAGTTTGGATACAGTTTTTATTCACTCATTCTGAAATTCCGTCAACGTAGCTGCAAAGTGCTTTGAAAGTCCATTTCAATTTTAGAATACTGTGAGAAACACATTGGTAGTGAAAGTACCCCTGTGCTGATTCAGCTATTCATCATCCCTGTATTGGTGTTGCATATTCCAAATGCACTGGTTTTGCGTTTACCAACAAAATCAGATTGAACTAACCTTAGAGGTTCAAATTTATTAGCTAGCAATTTTCTTGCTACTGTTCTTAACAAACATTTATGGCTAGCAGCACCCAATTCTTATGCATTGAATTAATTTCTTCATTACTTTGTTTTATAGCTACAGCCAGTCAAGTGGATTCTAGATCCGAATGTAATTGATGCGCCAGATTTTTGTACTTTAGTTTTGTATGTTATGGCAGGGTGGTCATGATTGCTTTTGGCTTAATTACAGTCTTACAGTGTTGACTAGATAAGAAAAAAGGAGTTATGAGAATGCTGGTGGCTCTTGGAATAATTAAGGTGTTGATAAATTCGAAGCGATATGTTTACGATGATAATTGGGAAAACTAATTTATAGAAGTATTATACGACCCTGTTTTTGCGTAAATGAATTTTCACACATCCAAAGTATTTCCTGTTGATACATGAGAAGTTCACTTTCAAAATCCACCGTGAAAAATATTCGTGAAAACTTAGGTTTTTCATGTACCATTCCTTATTTTCTCAAAAGAAGTATTGGCCAATGATTTTTTATATGAATAGGTATTGTAAGGATTAATGGTTAGCTTCGGTAGTTTTCAAAGCAAAAAATTCCAATTCATTCAAACGCTGAAAGCTTTATAGTTTTGCGAATCTGAAGGTTACTCCATTCCATGACTCATGGAGTAGAAACTGTGTACACTGGCGCCCTTCGCCACAACGTTTACGATCAACCATAAAAAGTTGATATATTTGTAAATCTCGGATTTGTCACAGTTTTTCTTCATCATTGTATAAATTGATGAAACAGGTCTCAATCATAGTATTCGTCATTTATGGAAGAGTTTCTCCCATTAATTGAGACCAGTTTGTGTAATTCGATATGAAATGAAATTGCCCTTTGAACTCATAAATGTTAACTTGTAACTCTGCGATGAAAATATTGTCGCTCATTCCTTCTGTATGACTCATGCTCTAAATATCTGACTCATTAGGAGATGCACAGCGTTGACATACTCTTGAGCTCAAAATAGTTCCAAGAATTAGCAAAGAAAAGACAATTTAACAGAACATAACTCACGTCGCCTTTAATCTTATTGAACAATCACTGTTAGCAGTTACATATGTTGCAAGGATTTCCATGAAGGTCAATTGACCGCTTTTTGTGATTGTTATGATTCTTCTTCATGTCTCATGGCATAAATATTTTTTATTACTCGCATGTTTGATAATGAGTCATATAATTAATTTGTTTACATCGGCTTTAAATACGTGATCGACAACAAAATGTTTTTGTAAAAAGGTGACATTCTTCACCTACGTGTCCGCATACCAATGTTAGCGATGAAAACAACCTGAGTTATTTGAAAATATTCATCTCGGTTCTGTAATTATAAATTCTTCATCAATTGACGTTGTGAAATGACTATCTAGGTTAGAAATTGGAAACAAGTTTCCATCCATTCTTGACTTCTTCCGCTAAAATACAGGACGGTAAATATTTCGTTTAACTGAGCGGCTGGGATAGTGAACTAACCTAAAATCCAAATCGGATAAGTATGTTTGTTGCACGCATAGCTAACAGATGTGTTAAGTAATGCAAGAAATTTTAATATGATAAGCCTAATGGAATGGAATGGCTGTGCTAATGAGATAATGGAGATAAACAGGAAACTTTTTTCTCATCAAATGCTTAGACAGTTATTTTGGTGGACGAAATTATGTTGGTTACACCATTAAGTGAAATGATGATAGTTGCTAATATAAAGTTAATGTTTCATGGCGGCTTCGGTAGTAAATCTGAAAGAGGTATGATCTTATTTACAACGTCATATAATGCAATGGTAGAGAGTTAGAGCACAATTCATGGTCTAGGTCGCTGCATTCATCACAGCACACATATAACTTTGATAAGTCATAAAATTTGGAGTAGTATAAATTAAGAAGTACGTAAAACTCCAGATGAGAATTTGAAGCAGAATGTAGACTAATGCATGATGCTGTGACTTTGAATGACATCATGTTCAAAGTACCACACAAATGCGCAGTATATTTCAGAACCACGTTGTGAGTGGAGGTTGAGACCTAAAAACACAATCGGGTTACTGCATTTGAAAACTTCAAACCATGCATAATGTATGAGTTCCACAAAAATTGAAATACTGTTGTGTAGGATAGCAGTATGCCCACGTATTTAAGACAGGACGTAAGTAGCCAGCGACATATTCAAATGTTTTCTTTTTGAAATGAATCTATTAATGGTAATAGTTTTATGATTGTTGATAGATTTTCTCAATCTACATGCATTTGCGCAAACTATGCTGATACTGATAACTCACCAGCTTGAGCATTTTTATGCAGAAAGAGATTTTTACTGGCAGAGCTAGTATAACATGATCAGCGTTGTGTCAGGAAAGTTGCTTTTAGCATCTAGGCAGCCGTGAAAATTAACTATTCCCTTGTTAGCAGAAATTGTGAACAAAGTACTAGTTAGTCAACAGATAAGAATGTGCCGAGTGATGCAGTTGACTGGATGCCGCATTTGCTAAAAAAACGGCTACAACTTCTAGAAATATCTTACCATTCATAGATTGTATTGGGGTAGTATGGAAGTAAATCTGTTTCAACCTTCAAGCTTTCTGCATTAAATGCACTTGATCATAACACAAAACAGAGTTCGAGATTCATATTAGTTGTACCTCACTTTAGCAGCTCACGAAAAAGGACTAAAAATTTGTTCTGCATAAAATCCAAATATGTTAGACAAGAAAAATATCTACCATTGCCATTCTTAGTCACCTTTTACGATGCATATTTTTTTGGCTACGACTGAAAGGAAATAAGTTGATCAAGAGGCGCCCGATACGTATCATGTTGGCATATATAGCAAATTTTTATTATCTTTTTGAGGTACACTTCACTGCATGCATGGTTTAACGTACAAACGTAAAGACAAGTTGTAATGAAATAGGAAAGTTAAGTGAACGTGGGCTGAATGAATTGTAACAGAGCCACAAACGATCTTTCTTTCTTGGTAGACGCTTTCCGTATTAGTCGTCCTAACCTTTGATTTTGATTGGTTCGATTTTCCGCCTGGCTGGACTGTAGTGAAGCTAAAGGTAAAAAACGGCGAACTTTACACGAGCAACTCTGTGAAGAAAGAATCAGTGGAAAAGTTCGTTTCTGTGATCGGAGCTGACTAGTCATACATTTTGGAAACAATTCTTTTTTTGATTTCGCCAAGAAATCCTCTAGTCTGAACGGGTGCAAAGGGACTTTTGTTCTGTTTAGTCGTTCGTTTCTATTTTTTTCCTGTTAAAGGCTTATACAAAAGTATTATTGTATAAGAAAGTTTTTAGTTAACGAAACCCGGTGATATAATTCAGGAAACATAGCTTCCATTCGTAGTAGTTGTTAAGTAGTTGAATTATAGTAGTGCAACGCGTGTAAATCATCGATAAAGAAACAAAGTGTTAGAAAGACTCTTCGGGAAAATGGACCGATTAAGAAATCTTTTTTCGACAATTTTTGCTTCCAAGGTATGTCTCACTAAAACCAAAATACTATTAATGAAGCTGAGCGGTTTGGGACTGAATAATTAAATGTGGAATTCACTGTTCTACTTAGATTGGTGCTGCTTTAGTTGTTATGATCATGATTAGTTTCATATTAGAATTTGTAGACTTTGTGAAGTCGGAAAGTGCGCTATGAAATACTAGAATTTACAGTGAAGGTTGTTGCTAGTCGCTGAAAACGACGGGCATGTCGGTGACGTTAGAGATGTCAAAAACTTGCCTGATTTGGAGAATTTATATAACTATGTTGAGAGTGGGATGAAAAGAGTTTTCAGCGAATCTCAAATGCATGGTATGAAGACCTTATTTGAAACATTGTCGTAGGCGATTTTGGCACTTTCTGATGATTATCATCAATGTTTCACCTGGTTAGGTGGAATGTAGAATGTATATTTCCGTTTTGTAGTTATAGTATGTGACGAGTATTTTGAATTTTGATTCTATTCCACACTTCAGTGTTTTATCCATACTCTTCAAGTTGTTAAATACGAAGTGAACAGCATAATTGGTGCACTTACCCATGTTTCTAGGAAAGACATTATTAACGGAATGTGTTGCTTTTGGAGTTATGCTTCATGGTTGTAACATTGTTTGTCTCCGAAACATTTTAACATCCACATCAACAACAAAGGAATATTATTATTGGGTCTCTGGGGTGCTACTTGAAAGACTGCATCAGATATAAGTATGAAATGCATACACTAATGTTCTATAACTATATAAATGTTTTGAGAGTCTGAGTGGGTAAGTCTTCCGTAAGCAGATGAAACCTGACACAAGAAGCGTCTTGTATAACATTTCGTGTTTACGCTTAGATTGCTACCACTAGTGCACCCGTCTAAAGGAATTTTCTTGTCTAGAATAACCGTACATGAATGAAAGAGATAGGAAGTTAGCTTTTTGCTCTGAGAAGGGAAGCTGAGAATGTGATCTCAGCAAGTTTCAGACAGCAGACGTATATACGACATGGCAAAGAATTTGACAATCTAACCCTTAAGCTGTCAACCTAAAATATACTTTTTTCTCTTAGATCCATGCACGCAACCATTCTAGCCTGGTTATTACACTTTTCTGGATGTGTTTTACTGTTTCCTTGATATTTTTAATATTTGAACGCAAAGGGAGTCGTTACTGAAGCTCAAACGCTTTCACATTACATAAAAACGATTTCCCTTGAACGATCATTGTGAATTGGGAAGAGGCTGAATTACATCGTAGTATCAACAGAAATTATGCTGTTTACATGTTCTCCTCATTTTTAGCTTTGAAGGCATGATGTTAATTCAATGTTGATGCAAAATATATCATGTCATAAACCGAGATAGAATTATGCTGTCACAACGAAACGAGATGCGCTGAAGAATGCTTGTATCAGGCTCGTACCAATGCTTATAATCATTCTAGTTTTTGTCATTAGGATTTGTGTCATTTGAATACATCTAGTATAATGAGTACGAAAGCAAAATGAAGCTGGCAACATTACATCCTGCTAAACAAAATTCTTTAGTCATAATCATTCTAGTTTTTGTCATTAGGATTTGTGTCATTTGAATACATCTAGTATAATGAGTACGAAAGCAAAATGAAGCTGGCAACATTACATCCTGCTAAACAAAATTCTTTGTTATGTGTAGTTAGCAAACTTTTACCTGTCCAATATTGTGAAAACAGTTGAAAGACTTTGAAAAATGTATTGTGACAATGATTCGCGAAATTCCATTAGATGTTGGTAGATGATGACCACTGTATAAATATCCGGTTGTTTGGCAGATGGAATGTGCAAACTCGCCAGTTTCCCCGCAGCTATTCACGATTAGAACAAAATTGCCATTTGTGATTGCCCTTCATGATATTACGACGTATTTATCATAGTCTGAGCAATCATTCTGCAAGAATGTATTCATGACCAACCCATTATTATATCCGTTCAACAATTTAGAAAAGAATTAAAAAGATAATATATAAAAACAGCATAAGCACAATACGCAATCTAACTGTTATCTGTTTGCGTTGCATGAACATAACTCATTTTATTGGCAAGCTTTTGTGGTCGACGCTCGTGCCCATACCATACAGTATTTTATACATCAAAGGAGAAGAGATGAAAGAGGGACAAGGGTGTAGAAAGCTAGTACATAATACGCCGAATTGTAAAGAAAGTTTTTTTTTCTGTAGATTCATTCATTTGTGTCAATGGCAGAATTTGAATTCGCGAATAGTTTTTAATACGTGAATACTCGTAAGCTTTTTAGTAACCCCCGAAATCTGTGAAAGGAGTCCAGCAAGGAAATGCACTTCAAACGAAAAACATTTTTGCTTTGGTGTTCCCAACAGTAGGACTCACAAATCCTGGAGCTTTGACAAATTCAAACAGAGCGAGTAAGCATTGTTTCCAGAAGCCTGGGGACTGGACTATGTGCATAAAAGATTCATCTACGCAGTGAATCATCGTGGTGGAATGTGATATGATACTGACACAAGAATCACGGTCTTTATGATACTTTCTATAAACGATGATTCGGATTGTCATATGTCATATATACATCATGAAAAGGCAGTGGTCAACCAAACTTTGTCATAGACAGTAATGTCAGGAATTAAGTTTCTTTTGTCTATACAGAAACGACTAAAATATATCACTCGCTTGGGCATGACGCATGTATTTTTAGAACTAACCTTGTTTACAAAGATTGACTGACTGTCATAAATGAATTTGTCAGAAATGATCAATGGTACATATTTTGACAAATGTATAAAATGTAACTGTCAACCCTAATAATTACAGACTTCTTTCACTGATTTTGATCTGTGTTACATGCTATGGTTTTTGCGTGTCATTCTTAGTAGTCTTTGTAAGTCTGGAATACAACGGGACAATTACATTACTAGAGAAAGAAAATAATAGAGTATAGTCACTCCTTTTCCCTTTCATTCGTGTTTCCAGCTTTTCCGGATAACATTTCACAGTGGCTTTTATGAGGAAACAAGGAAAACGAAATTGAATAGATTCAAGATAAGGGTAGAAAGTCAGTAACAGGAAAAATATTTTCCCAGAAAGGAAATTGGAGCTTTTTTTGTAGGTTTGTTTGTACATCACGATTGGATTGTTGGGTTGAGTGAGTTGCACAAAGCGTGCAACTGGCTGTTAATACTACTAATGCTGATTGCCTAATTTGTAGAAAAATATGAGGCTTTGATTTTCTATTCAACTCGACTGAAAGAGTAATTGGCGGTCAGTGTCATGATAGGTACAAGTTGTTCCGGGTGACTTGCTGCGCATATGAAATCATTTACCTGCTTCACATGACTTATTCAATGTTTGCTGTCTGACAACGCAAGTTGAATGTGTATGCAACTGGCCGTAATAGCAGCCAGTATTTGTCATGAAAAGTCGACTTCCATTCTTGAAGTTCGCTACTGAATTTTTTTATATCATGCCGATTTCAAATTCAAGCCGATATCGGCCGCCCAATTGCAAAATATGAAAAACAAAAGTTGAAACACTTGCATTTAAACTGGGGGAAGTATGCCAAGCGTGAATGTGGTCAGACCGATGAGAAATAATTGTGTTAATGATAGAGCGCGTATTGCACCATCGGGTTTGTCTGGACTTACAATATTATTATTATTACTGTCTGTTTATAGAGCGCATTCGGCTATAAAAGACAACAATAATACTACTATTACCATCATTATGAATTTTAGGGGAAGTCAATAAAGCTGGAAAGCAGTATGCACGTTTGCACATATTGAATATTATGGTGTTATGTAGCATTTTATGTTTTCTATTCATCCTTCATCATCATTACGTCTGTCGTGATCATAACATCGCAGAATACAAGAGAGAAAAAAACCAACGAAATGATCGTGCCAGGAGAAAAACTTTGTAATAATATGAAATCCATTTAGCAGTTGTTTTGAACTAATGAGGAGTCATGGGATGAATACTAGATATGTTGGGAGGGATGATTATGGGAAAAACTGCAATCGTACAAATTTATGAAGTTGGTCCATTGATATCAAAAGGTTGAGTGCAAGCTGAATAAAACTACGTATTTTACATACATATCCGTTTAATTCTATTGTATTTCACGCTGTTTTCAAGTTGTACATTTCGAGTGATAGCCTTGCAATAGGGAACTGACTGAAAAA
>JAAXOA010004217.1:0-10534 GCA_036561885.1 Salina celebensis
GACAGTTCAATAAAGCCACAGAAAGTTTATGCCATATACGGAGGCATTTATTGAGGAAACTTTACGACTGTCGAGTCTCGTTCCATTTGGACTTATTCACGAGGTGGAGGAAGATATGGATATTGGTGGGACAATGGTAAAAAAGGGTGTTCAACTAATTGCAAATATATATCATGTCAACAACAATAAAGACACTTGGGGCGATCCGGAAGTACTTCGACCTCAGGGTTTTTGAAAGATACAGCTGGAATGCCGTTAAAAGAGTTCAACATGAGTTTCCAACCAGGGAGGAGAGTTGTCCAGGCGAGTCCTTGGCCCGTGACGTGCTGTTTCTGACTGTAACAAGCATGCTTAAGTCGTTTACTTTTTTGATGGATGATAAAATCTCACGTGATCAATATTTGGAAGCAGAGTGTTCTCTGTATAACACTTCACTGGATATACATGTCAAGTCCCAAGAGTTTGTCCATTGTAATTAAAAAGAGACTGACTGAATACAAGGCGACGGTTTAGATATGGCTTCTGCACCTTAATTTGTATTGTCAGTGTTTGAGTTCCACAGATGAGAAATCTTGTCAAAAACTTGCAATCGGTTAATGCTAACTTTATCCGAATATATGTGAAATAACGATTTAATACGAGGAAATTATGATTGAATTTTCTTCAGAATCAAAATATAAAAATTGAATAAATTGAAAAAGTAATAAAATTACAACATATTTAAATTAATTTTACATTAAATGTACACGTACACTTTGCATCGTTGTTGCATATATTTGTTGGGGATGTACCGAGCCGAAAAAATGGGCGGAGCACCGAGCCCCGAGTTATTAAAAAATTCTCATGCTCGGCCAAGCTGGCTCGCCGAGTACTCGGCCTAATTTACTTACCAAAAAATTATAAAACAACCTAAATACGGGCATTCCATGCCCAATATTGATGCAGTACACGTGCAATTATTAAAAGAAAGCCTTCATTAAGGCTTAAACAGGTTTAATTTGGCTTTTACTAATAAGTTCTAACGTAAAGCTCATTTTCGTTGCGAAAAGCTTACTTTTTATTTTATATTTATTACTTTTAACTAGGCCGAGCCTAATACCCCGAGGTCGGTGCTCGGCACCCACCCTAAAATCACAAAAACACTCAAGCTCGGCCGAAGCCCGAGCCACGGCTCGTCCCATCCCTAATATTTACACAATGATCAAGTACAAGTAACGTACACATCCATTTCGGAATTCAAGATAGATTGTCAGCGTCAGCAGAAACCCCACAATAAACCCTAAATTAGGTCAAGCTTGTTCACAGTCTTTTCATGCCTGGACAAACCAAATACTTGAAGATAACTTGTTACCTGAAACATCCTATTCAACAAGCTGTTTATAGCAATAAACCGGCTTAGTGAAGTTCACTAAGTGCGACCAGGACCACAACTTCAATAAAGTATATAGATTTTTGTAATGATTGTGCTTGTCCATTTAAGGAAAGGAAACCCGAAAATGCTATGTAATGGAAAATATACGGATTATCCCAAACCAGTTTCAAGGACATCTGGCCATGTAAGAATGCAACCATGAACTGGACAAATGTTTGTAGTTCTGAATGTTCAAATACAATTTTTATATATTATCTGTCGGGTTTAAACAAAATAGATTGCTCCAATGCACTCTTATGTTGTAGACAAGATGTGATAGAGATGCTTTCTTTATCCAGTTAAATATGTATTCTTTGCATTGCCATATTCACAACCAATTTTGTCTAAACAGTTGTTTTCTTAGACATTAATGTGAAAAACTACACAATGTACGTAATTTTACTAGCTGTTTTCATCCTGTTCTTTTCAATATACTTAAATAAAATGGTGCAGGTTCTCAGCTCAAAACCCTGCGGGACCAACACCATTGCCATTTATAGGGAATATACACCAACTGGGTAAAGATCCTGCTCTACAGTTATCAAAGTGGGCCCAGAAATACGGAAAGATTTTCACAATTTATATGGGATCCAAGACTACAATTGTGATCAGTGATGCTTCATTAATTCGACAACTATTAAATAAAAGTGAGTGCAATGGAAGGCCGAGGTCGGGATTGTTTCAAGATATTTACACTTCTGGCGGAGGAATTTCGTATGGAACCGGCAAAGTCTGGCAAGATCACCGGCCATTTTTCGTTCGTGGTCTGAAGTCTTTTGAGCGCGGATCTTATCATGAAGCAATCATAGCCCATGAAATTGTAGAACTATCAAAATGGTTTGAAGCTAACCGGGCAGGGGCTGGGGATATTTACATATTTGAACAGTTGAAGGCGTTCACAAGTACCATAATTTGGTCGTTAGTGTGCGGGTCAAGGCAGGAGCCACACATAGCCGAACTCTTGGAAAATTGGGTGAAAGCTCTTCAGCGGTTGACCTCAACTGGGGCAGGATTCTTCGATATTATTGGCCGCCTAGCTCCGGGATGGTCAGGTAAAGCTAATTTCCAAAAGTGCTGCGATTCTTTGAGACAGTTTGTTGTGAATCAGTTTGAACTAGAAAAAGCTAACAATTGTGAGTCAAACAATCTTATCTCAAGTTATCTAAAGCTTATCGAAGGTACAACTGACATTGAGTCAACATTTTATGGAAAGAAGGGATTTGAAGAAGCCGTCGATTCAATCATTGCGATGATTCTGGGTGGCGTGGAGACGACGGCTACTGCATTAAATTGGCTGCTATTTAATCTCTGTTCGTATGAAGAAAGTCAGGATAAAGTTCACCAAGAAGTCGACCAAATTGCTGGAGAGATTGGATTAAGACATCAAAAGCTCATGCCGTATACATTAGCATTTATTGAAGAAACTTTAAGGATGTCTAGCATCGTACCAATGGGTCTTTTCCATGAAGTACAGGAAGATTTTGAATTTAACGAAGTACATTTTGACAAGGGAGTGCAGCTCATTGCAAATATATACCATGTAAACAACGACAGGGATGTGTGGGTTGATCCGGAAGCGTTTCGACCCGGCAGGTTTTTGGAGACTCAAGGTGAAAATTCTTTAAAAGAGTATCATGTGAGCTTTCAACCTGGAAAGAGGATGTGTCCAGGTGAATCCTTGGCCCGTGATATATTGTTCTTGACCGTAACTAGTTTGGTGAAATGTTTCAATTTTCAACAGGTTGACAAAATTCAACGCGAATTGTACGCGAGAGCAGATCGAATTTTTCTTTCACTTCCAATGCCTGTACCAATTTTAATAAAAAGGCGGAAATAAATGTCTGTTTGTGTTAAAAATCGATAAAGCGAGTAAAAATCGTCATTTAACTACCATTAAATTTAACTGCGATTAACTAATTAACGCTTAAAGCAAGAGACCGGAAATTGAACCTTGGAACCGAGGAACATGTGTGCAAAAAATCAGCAAGTTTTCCTGAGGCGTTTACGAGACAGGCGGACAGACCGCCCCGACGATTTTATAAAGTAGCTTTCGCTACTTAATAAGCACTATATAAAAAGACTTCGGGAAGCGAGACACGTTTGTTTTTTAGAAATTTTGTTTGCGAATTTCTGTCATCTAACCAGAAAAAAAATAAAACCTGTTAGGCCCAAGGCTACCTAACAAGGTATTATGATGATGACAATGACAGTCATGGAACACGGCATATACTTCTTGCAAGACTTCTTTATTACACTTCCTCAGAATATTGGGAGAGAAGTGGATCAGGCTACTGATGGTCAAATACTGATACAATATTGGGCTCAGACCTGTGTATTTATAAAATACAGGCTGAGACCCTTAAAGATAAGAATAGTACATTAAGGAGAGAGTAGTGAACTCTCACTTCTAAGGATCATGTCCCTTTCTCATAACTGGACCTTAAAACAGGGTCAATGTAAAAATGCCGTATTTGCCTTTATGGCATAACAAAACCCGACATAACTTCACGCTTGCAATAAATTGATCGAGCGTTTCGCATGTAGTTCTATTTCCATACCAACACGTCATTTTCTTGTACCCAGGGACTCAACGCAAAGAAAGCTTCGACTGGAACTTTCTGCATTAGAAAATCAAAAATAAAATTCAAATTGATAGATGCAACACCCAATTATATCTCATTCGGGAACGCTTTAAGTATGAAAATTTAGTCTTACACCAGCCTTCCTTCAAAGATTATCATCAGCCGGCTGCCTCAATCTTAAATGCCTGCTTGATACGACAACTCCATGACCCGCACTTTCATTATCGTTTGCTGGTGACTCATCCATGGAAATCGGTTCCTCCTCTTTCACTGCTACACAATCCTGGTCCTGGACAACTGGTTGAAGCTCTCTGCATCCAGGTTAATCCTCCGTCTTCATCCGGAGGTTCCAGTTTCTCCAGTTTCATCTCTGGATCTGGAATGTCTGGAAAGGTGGACATCTTCGGGAGTAGCGGATCCTCCCAAATATCCCGTGGTCCAGGACCAGCTCCCCAAGATTTGAATACGTTTCTCTCAATTTCTGCACCAACCTGCAAGGCATTTGTCCAGGTTACGTCTTCAGTTGGTAGGCTCCGCCTGCGCTTTTGTGCAGATTTTTTCTTAGCGAGGACCAAAAGGACTGGCAAAATCTATGAATAGATTTTGCCAGTCCTTTTGGTCCTCGCTTGGTTGCAGTTTACAGTTTTCACCTTTTCGCAGTAAGTTGAAATGCCTTCTTCCGAGGTTCTTCTTCAGTTTTGAGGCCTGAATCTTTGAGGCTGGAGGATCTTAATTAGGAGTAGTTTTGGGAGTGGTAGTTAAGATGAGAGGAGGGACGGTTTTGGTAGGCGTCGGCGCAACTGTTTTGCTGGTTTTGCCTCATCGCCATTGGAAGTGGAACTGGAGTTGTGGTAACCGCAATGAACCCAATAACTATCACGTAACTGCTATACATTGCCATAATCATGGTAATAAATATTCTATACCCGGTTCTTCCAAATTTTGCCCGTCGGATGAGAGGCATCCGGGTTGGATTTTGGCTAAACCGAAAGATTACCGTTACAAATGATATGATTGTCATCACGAAAGTGGATTTTGTTGAGAAGTGTGTATGAACTTTTGTGCTACTTGGTGGGAGCTTCCCTCTCTCCAAGTCTTTAATAGTCAATAGTAAGAATGGCATAAATTTAACCCTGAGTTTTTATGCTAAGCAGTTCAACTTTTCTGTGCCTTACGGAATTTTTATTTGAATGATACTGTTACGTTGTAGAGTGTTGTTCCATCAAGGACATTTTCATTAGAGTTCAAGTACCTGTAGGTTTAGCCATTATCTTGTCATTTTTGGGCGTTTCTGAGAGTCGCTTTTTGGTAGAGCTAGAAGATACACAACTGTAGCTCTTAGCTAATAAAAGTTTTAGTACATTTACCAGTAAACCTTGTCACCACCTCAGCGCTTATTTCTATAGCCATAACTGGTAATTAGCAATCATTAATTGGTCACTAACTGCAAATTTACCTCCCACTATAGCTTCTCAGCATTCTAACATCCTATCTGCCAAAGCCTCCAGCTAACCTGCATAGCCACATACCCACTGCACATAACTCCAAGCTTGGATCAAGGCCCTTCCCACGGGGACCTGCAACTACTTTCAGCACCTCCAGCTCGTCGTCGTCGATAGTGCCTGCATGCTAAATTTTAGCTGTTTCCTTCCACGGGAACCCATTAAACCCCCATGGGGTAACTTGAGAAAACCTTGCGTCTTATCTGTAGCAACTTGCTTATCATCCCAGCATAGTTCAGATGCATTTACCATTTCATGTTTAAACTTTTTCAGGTGATTGCAGCTGGGGCGGACGAGGGCAAGCGATCGACAAAAGGAAGAAGGCCGTCGGAATCACTCATTATGATTGTGACCAGATCCCGACCCGGTTCTATGACGACCATACATTTCGAGGTGCACCAAAGTATGTGGACCCGAACACTTGCATTGTCAGACGTGTCTAGGTCCAGCCAAGGAGAGGGCTGCCTGGACGAGATCCTTCACAGGATTAGATCCAGAGAACAACATCCAGGTGGACCGGTGGCACCTCGACATCTACTGCAACAAGATCCCAACACCCTGGTCACCTGGTGTGTAACCACCTAAGGGCGGCAGGCGGCAACATACCTGCTGGAAAGAAGACTTACCGAACGATGACGTCCATCAGTGGGGTGGAGTATGGAGTTTACATTCCCCAGGAACCAACTGTATGGATTTGTAATGATGTAGGATAGGAAAACTAATTGCCAGAACACTCGAGGAGCAACAACGCCTGCCCCTTGCTATGAGCGCTTCCAGCCGCCCCCGTCCTCCCTGGAGGTGGCAACTGGATTGACTACACCAACGGGCTCCGTTTCACCAACAACACGATCGGTCGGGAGGGTATGAGTTTTTGCCTTATTGGAACTCACTACCGACAGTCTGCATTTGCCAAATGGGAACCACTTTTGCCGTGTTAAGACACTAATTCGCATTGTTATGGAAACAATTGTCGATTTCAAACTTATTCTAACTGTGAACATCACTAAATAAGTGCAACTGGTGCGAGTTCGACAAGATTCGGGACTGTTGGTGGAGTTATGAGTGGGGGAGGAACTACCGCCCTTGGGCGTCTTCAACTTGGCCTTTTCAACAGCTGCGTCAACGACACTTACAACACCAACCGACCATACGGATACTCCGCACAGTACAAGGTGCTTAAGCCAACTGCTCTGACGCGTGGAGGATGTGACTTGTTCAGATGACCATTTGTGGAGCCACGCTCACTCAACTGCCACGTCGAGATCAACTTCGATGCAGTTGAGATAACAGAGTTGCTCTACCTACCTAGAATTTGTATGCTTGCATCAGTTACAAGGAATCTTGGAGAGCAACGACTTCCGGTTTATATTTACTTTTTTAATCGCGCCATTTAGTTCTCTAGAAAGTAAGCTACAATCCTATAGGATATATGTAATTTGGAACTATACCTGTTCACATTTAGTTCACACTACATTCCAACCCGAGTTCCAGAACAAATTGCGTAAAAGGTGAAGCAGAACCCGACAAACTTTGAAATCATCAGAAAAAATCAGTAAGAAATTAAAGATGTGATAAAAATATGCTTTAGTGTACTTATTGTTAGAATAATTTAAACTTACGGATCCCAAAAAAGCGTAGTCAACATCGTATCGTGGACTGAATTTTATTGCAATACTTTTCACAGCAAATCTAACCATTTCGGTAGGAAAATTATCCTTCCAGCCTTCTTTCCAGTATGTGTCCATATAAATGTGTTCTATAGATCGGCTGACTTTCACCTTTATTTCAGCAGCCATCAAAAGCATCGCAGAGAACCGGAGGAGTTGTGGAAATATTGATAGTGAATTTATAATGTTATTTGACCGAAATAATATGGATAGGTTCATCGGATAATACAAAACTTGGGAAAAAATATGCGCAGCTAGCTGTGTACTAATGGCGGCATTTATTAGCTCGCTAAACTTTGCGACTTCTGTTAAATCATGAGCAATTGTATACCAACTAAACGTTCCTGTAATATGGCCCGTTGGGTTTTCCTGTTTTGCAGGAGTAGGTCCCGGTCGAAGTAATGTCATCCAGTATGCTGTACGGTCTGAAACCATATCCATAAGGCTCCAGACATGAGCCAATAGATAGACATAATCACATACGATAACTAAGGACTCCGAAATGCCTGTTACTACCCGAATAATAGACCACTTGACGTCGGATGAAGTTGGTGGCATGGTTCCGAGTGCGGCAGTGGTGCAATTTGGCATTCCACCGGCAAAAAATATGAATTTTGCAAATACTGCATTGCACTTCGTCTTCCACCACGGGTACAAATTTGAATCTCGAAAAAGTTCCACGTTGTCTACTATGACTAAGCCAGCAACGAGTCCAAGAATACAGAATAGGCGGTACCAGCGAGACGTTTTCTGAAAATATATATTTGGAAAATTGTACGAATTTATTAATTGCTACCCAGAAGTGCGTTGTAAATTTGAATATTTAAACGTTTTTGCCTCACTTTCGATTCTTTAGATAGGTATAACCTTGCATTCACGATGCTGGTGTAAATATCCCGCCGAAACCAAAACCAACCAGTGACCAAACATATTTGTACCGCTGAAAACATCTCCCTGGCGGTAACGATAAGTGCAGAAGCATCCTTTGAATGGTCCACGTAGAACCGCAAATGGATTCGCGCAATTCTTCGTTAAATACATAGCGTTGTGAAAAAAACGCAAACTATCTATTTTTCAAGGAAAGAATTAGTTCCTATAAGTATGAATAGCGGTAAGGCTACTAATTATTTCCAGCACAAATGATTTTATGTGGTATTTTCAATTTTCGTTAATAATATACACTCGCCTGTTGTGGCATGCATGTAGTCACTGCGTAGGCCGGTCCCTTCAGGGTAACTCGAAATGGACTTACACAAAGAAAATATGAAACGTCGAAGAAAATTTTCACTGGATTGTTGTAAGCAGCTGAGGCTCCTTGAGGCAATGGTAATTGGTGAGGGAAATTTACTGATTTTACTTGTATTTTCATGCTTGTTACAGTATCATACTTAAACTCCTGCACTCATCTGTTAATTATATAGGAACTTTGCGACTTTCCATGAGAGAAAATGTAATGTTCGTCTACATCAAGCGTAATTTTATCTTGACAAGCTTACTTACTTACCAATTGACAGCCTAGGCTTGACACAGTTACGTAAATCTTAATGGCGCCAAAACCGGACAAAACCATCCATTTCCAAGATAAACCTTATTGACTACCTTATCATTCCCACATTCAATCTACACAAAGAAAAAACTGTCAAATGTTGCTAGCAATAATTAAAGGCTTCAAATTGTATATGTATGTTGTAGTATGTATTTCTAACCAAAGGGATTGTGCAAGTATAGTGTAAGTGCAATAGAAACACTTCAAAAAATAAGCCAAAAACCTAGAGTTTCGTACAAAAATAATGGCTACATTATTGAACTATTTTTTATCCAATCAGATGGGAATACACAATTTCAACACAGAACAAATTCGCCTGAAACAGCTAAACCCGTTGTAAATGTAATTTGCTAACAACGAAACCATTTGAGTTTCGGAGATTTGGACGATTATTTCATACGTTGGTAATTGGGTTTTATATGTAATCTTGTGTTTGACCACTTTGAAATTCATCGCATTACAGTAATAGAACAAGAAATAACATTTGTTTGCGCTAACGACCATACTAATTGCGCCTAATGTTTTGTGTCAGGTCTCTCTCGACATTATCAATGTTTCCATCAATTCCGTTTAGGAACGATGAACACACGTTGAGGATAAGGATAACTGGATAAGGAGCTTCGCAGCATTTAGTTGCTTATACTTTTAGGCTCCTTATTCAAATGATAATGATGTACACGGTCCAATATAAAAAGAAACGAAAGCTTCTGACCCGGCATTGAATATGACACATTTTCCAACCGAGGCCAACTGTTTTTATTTGCAGTTTCAGGTTGATTGTGTCGTAAAACAATTTAGGATAAACACAGTTTGTAGATAAAGCCGTGTCGATAGCATAGTTTAAAACAAAGGCTGTGTATTATACTATTACTTTCTGATAATGCACAATTTATCATGTCGGACCATCTAGTAAAATTTCTACACCTCCAAGTCTCTAAAACTTTGGGTTTCAATACCAAAACGGGTAAATGCGTATAGCTAAAACACAATAAGACTTCATGATTTAACTAATATATGGAACATGAGAAATTGTCCATATATGTACATATGTCGAAAATGAACCAAGAAAATTTGGTTGACACTTATCAGTCCTCTATGTAATATGGTAATTATTGGGAATTTACGCTCGTTAGTTTCAGTAAATACTAGTGCGTGTGTAAACANTGATTTAACTAATATATGGAACATGAGAAATTGTCCATATATGTACATATGTCGAAAATGAACCAAGAAAATTTGGTTGACACTTATCAGTCCTCTATGTAATATGGTAATTATTGGGAATTTACGCTCGTTAGTTTCAGTAAATACTAGTGCGTGTGTAAACAAGTGTCCAGCCAACATCTATCATGCCCTTTACATAGTATCTCTCACAGATTCCGTGCGACCGAAATGTCGATATGCCTTTTAATTAAGAAACTAATCTATTAGAAACAAGTTTTCAAGCACAACGTAAAACCCATTTACTAAAAGTTTTATTTTTTAAACCGGATTCGTACTTCACCTCGATGAATCAGGTGAGGATTGGTTTCTGATACACGAGATTTTTCTCAATTCTAGTCAATTTTTGTAAATTTATACGAATTTAGTGTGTTTAGTTGTGTTGTTAAATTTTCACTTATACACGGCCACCACCGCCACCTCCTCCTCCACCGCCGCCTCCTCCACCACCACCTCCTCCACCGCCTCCTCCTCCTCCACCTCCACCACCTCCTCCTCCTCTCTTAACTCGTCCACCTCCTCCCCCTCCACCACCGCCGCCGCCTCCACCACCACCTCCGCCACCTCCTCCTCCTCGTTTAACTCGTCCACCACCTCCCCCTCCA
>JAAXOA010004218.1:0-10530 GCA_036561885.1 Salina celebensis
AATAACTGACTTCACAATAATCTTTTTAGGCTTGTGCGAGTGGAGTGTGTAATAGAAGAAGCTAAAGGAGACAGCTCGGAAGACCATCAGTAAAGCGAAAGAAAAAAAAAGTTCTCACTTGGTTTGCTACAAAAGCTCTTTTTAACGTAATATTGTTATGCATGCAAAGAACAAAAAATAAGAAAATAATATGTGCATATGTGCGTGAATGATACTTAATAAGATGTACAAATCTTCATATAGATTCATAGAAAAAAAAATCATCCGCTAACTGTGGTTCACAAGCGTAGGCTTATCGAGGTATATAGCACCGGTTGGAATTGGTAAGAATCTATATGAGCGCTATTCGACAGAGAACTCACAAGTAGCGGAGGAGAGTAAAAAACATAAGGCTTTTCATATTTCTCTAACGTTTTCCCCAACCTCTGCCTTCCAGTTTAACGTTTTCCTAATGACGTTTTGTTTTTTGGGTGATTTTCCGGAGTGAGAGCCTTGAGAGCAAGCAAGTATGCTGGTGGGTGTTGTTACTATGGCTATGTAGCACGTAACTCTTTGGTTGTTGGTTACTTGAAGATTTCACATTTGATGTGTTTCGCCTCACTACAATGCAAAAAAACGTGTTTAGTTATAGAAACAAAAAAAGAATTGCTGCACAGTCACCAAATTCAACTGCTCACTGAACACTATAAACGGGTAACACTTTTACGTGTGGTTTGTGGCTATGCAGTTTGAGCTTTGCAGCTACGCAGTTTCACGGGGAAAAGATGAACAATGTATCCATTTTACAGTAAGGAGACAAATACGACAAGGACCCTCGATTTTCTCTTGTTATAATCATAATCAGGAAACATTCTTTGTCTTTTCTGTATTGCACTTCTTCACAAAAGTTAGTATATTCTAACGTAACCACACTGATGATAGCATAACCTAATGATGTAACGGAAGCGAGGGACTTTTGAGGTCGCTTCTCAACTCAACATCCATTTTCTAGTGCTTGAAACACTCTTACTATTATTTTCTTCAAGTATGTTTGGATAGTAGGACACGAGACAAAATGTGGGAACGAATTGTTTCTTTTCTTCAGTTTTGAATTTCGGCTTCCTGCACCCTTCTGCACGTATCGTCTCTTGCACAGTAAAAATAGAACTTAATTTAATATTGAACTCATCTGATAGCACTTCTCGTGTGCAAAGTGTAAAGACGTATTTTGATATGAAAGGAAAATGCCTAAACATCGACGAAATGCAATTTGAGATAAATGAATCTCTATCATGTAACACACGCGGGGATATCAAATATATAAACTTGTATTTTATAAGAAACCTAGACTGTACAAAACAAAACTTTTATTCGCATTTCGTATTTTGCAGTAGTCCGGCATAAGTACAGCCTGTAAACCGTTTCCATGCTAATAGCAAATGTACACCATTTGCCATGAGCACAGGGAAATGCATCTTATCTGCAACACAGTTACGAAAGGAAATCCGAGAAAATCTTTTTTAAGTTTCATTCAGCCGATATTGCCATTCTGCATACTATGTTGCACACATACTGTAGTATCTACAGATCTTAGAAAATACAATTAATGTTAGTCTGCAACCCCAGTTAGTTTTAAATGTGTCCTGTCAGTGATCTGCCCCTCTGTGGTAACAAGGATCATTAGCTAACGAATAAAAACAAATAGAAGAAAACATTACACCATGAAAATCTCGACAGCGACCCTAATGTCCAATTAAAACTTTTCGAGCAAGCTCTCTCTATAGGTTTAATTTATCCTACGCCTTTTGTTCGCTTTCATTTCTTTGGATTCACAACGAATTTAGACAACAACAGGAGGGGATAAATCCGACTGGCTTTAATTCAAATGTGCGTTTCCCTAAATGTGGCACCGGCATGCTTTGTTTTTTACTTTGATCCATGCTGCTTCCGGCTCTGAGGATTATTTTCAATATATAAAAGGCTTGTGGTGGAATGAGTAGGATTGGTGTTCATTACTTTCTTTACGTTTCTTTCGTTAATATTACAATATCTTGATAATCCCATGTTGCAGACGATGGTCTTACCTTGGTGTAGTACACCTTGCGACGCGCATGGATGATCTGCAAAACATTATATGCATACAACATAATAAATGTTACATCACTAACATTTAGACGAGAACAATGACTTCAGCGTTTTCATGAAACTTACTGCGCTACGTGATTCCCAATTGATTTAAAACTGTAGAAAACATAGCACCGTACTAAAGCTAGCATGAAACGGAACCTTAAAGTAAAATTAAGCTTGTAGGTTTTCAAAGATTTCTTTACTTGTTGAATGAGAGTTCAACAAGTAGTATACGATAAAACAACAAATACTATAAAACAATTATAAATATTATATTGATTGGGCCTTAGAAGAGTATTACATGCCTTATACACGCTTGACCTTGAGAACAATGCGTTTGTGGTAAGATCACATAACATATTGATTGGACTGGACTTACAATATTGATTGTACCAACAGCCATAAGGTGAGAAACTATCTGATAGTCATTGAAATGTAGACAGACAGAGGTAACATTTCGCTAATAATGTGAAGTTTTAAAAACAGGCAGATTCCTTGCGAAATTGTACTGTTTAAGTCGTTGATATATGTAAAGCTTGATCTGTTTCCCATCTTAAACGTTATAACGCGTATTCATTTTTGAAGCATAGGCCAATATAAAGATGCGGTTAAAACACGTTTCCAAGTTGTGCCCTTCCATCAGTCCGTGTTGGATCGTAGACAAAGATGCATCCACACAGGATGATGCAACTTCTATGAGTGCCAAAAATTTCGACTTTAGCTTGTGCAACATTTTGTTCTGCATGTTGTGATAGGATGAAGGTAATCTTAACAGAAGACGGTTGCATTTAAGACGTACTTGCACAAACGGACAGTGTTTTGTCGTGTCTTACAAATTTAGTTTGGCAACGGATCTTATAATGCATAAAAACTAAAAACATCCAACGATCCAATTCTTGCATTGAATTAGTCATATCCACACACGATTCTTAGATGCTTGGAGGATTATGTCTGGTAAATCTAAAAGAATATGTAACACAAAATACATACACAACACAACTCAATGGACGACATGAATTTGGTGACAGCTGGGGCATGTAGCAACTTACAACTGAGAATCTGTTTCACTTCACCATTCAAAACTTGCAACTTAATAGCTTTATTTTCATCGTACAAAGTGTACTTGTGCTATATGTCAAAAATTTTCTCTAGCTTATTGTAGCCTTTTAGCGTTACAAGTTATACCGCACAACATAACATGGTAGGAATTCCGGTTTAAACTATTGCTTTCATTGACTGACATTTTAAATATTTTCATGTTGGATTATATTTATGAGATAAAGGAAGTGAACATGGCCACACTGAAGCATTTAACTGATTTTAAAGATGCATCAGTTTTACCTTAGTATCATCAAATTTTAATGGATTTTTATTTCAACACAACGTCTGCTCTGGAACCACGAATGAATGCACCGATTTTGATCCCTGACTAGATATGGAAGATTTGCTGACGACAGTTTATCAGATAGTGCCAAAATCAACGTTCTATCAGTAAGTTGGTTCTAAGAAAAATGCATAATTCCTAATGTTCCCTTTTCCAAACTACAAAATAATCTGAATCAATCCAGGGCTCCAAAAATTACATACAATACAACTGTAAAATGTAGATATCAGCAACTCAGCTCATTCAAAACTTATTTCAGCTTGAATATTCCAGGTTTCTATAAATATCTGACCAAACACGTTCTTTTGCGTTTTATGGAGTGTCTCGTTTTCTAAAATGCAAGTCATCATAAACACTGATACTAAGTGGGCTTTGTTCATGGTTCAAACAAGAATGCTCTCGACTTTTCAAAATTAAACTAATAACTTGGAAAGATCAAGATTCATGAAAACCTCTTATGGTTTTCTTCTAGAATGCGTAAAATTATTTTACTGAAATGTAACGAAGCTATGTACAAGCATATTGCACAGAATCATTTGTAAAAGTCCTTTAGGAAAGCAAAATGAGCTGCCTTGTTAGTGAACATTCCATTCTTTGTGTGTCGCTCTTAACAATCACTGTTCATTTCTCAAAGCCCAGAGGGCCAAAATGTAATATTGGCAGAAAGTATCAAAGTAGGAGTATGACACGTGAACTTGTTCTTCAACCCCACCACTTTTAACTTTTCTCGCTTGTAAAATAAAAGTGAACCTGGGTTGGAAATAATTAGGGATCCAACTTAGATTTGTTACAAAAGACATAAAAATGGGTGAATGATTTTCAGTAGTTGACGGTGTGGACTACAATAGAATGATGAAAAACACAAAACTGAAAATGAAAGTGGTTATGTGGATTTCGAAATGCCGAAGAGATCAGTCGTTTGGGGCTCTAGAGGAATAATAATTTTCTTCAAGGTTGATCGGCACTTGCGTCCAAAACCTCCATAAGTGATTGACTTTTTATAGCCATTCTTGTGTGCTTCTTCTTTTGTCTTTGCTCCCATCTGCATACTTTCAGTAGCGGAGCACTTTCTTTCACTTGCTATCTGACAGAAGCATCGTTGTCTTTGTCATCATCATGATCACCGAAAACATTAATTTGAGACACGTTTTCAAAGCATTCAGTCGGTCGAAATGCACTTGTCTATATGATTCTTTTTCTATATGCCCAATACGCAATAAAGCGCACGCAATTTAAAACTAAAGTAAGCCGAATTTAGTATCTGCTCATTTTTAGACTCCCACAAACTACGAAGTAAAAATTATTCCGGTGTTATTCTTTCATAGGGTACATTGTTTTATACGCATGCCACAAATTTCAAATCTTCACATTTTTCTTGAGGAGCCTTCCTTAGTTTGTCGCAAAGCCTGTATTACGCGAGAACTCAATATAGAGAAATATGCAAAACGAACAACTAAAACAACCCATTTTTAAGGATAACTTCATGATACAATATTGGGCATCACTGTCTGGTATGTGAATTTCCTCCACAAGCTGCTTTTTTTTGCTATGCTGCCATCGATTAACGCACACTATGGAATTTTACTTTTTTAGGAAGAATTCTACCTCTTCTGTAACGATCTTTGGTTTAATATAGGGATATGCTTCTATAATTTTCCTTTCGCTTTTTAATTTTTATAATTATAACTTATTTTGTCGCAAAGCCTGTATTACGCGAGAACTCAATATAGAGAAATATGCAAAACGAACAACTAAAACAACCCATTTTTAAGGATAACTTCATGATACAATATAGGGCATCACTGTCTGGTATGTGAATTTCCTCCTCAAGCTGCTTTTTTTGCTATGCTGCCATCGATTAACGCACACTATGGAATTTTACTTTTTTTTAGGAAGAATTCTACCTCTTCTGTAACGATCTTTGGTTTAATATAGGGATATGCTTCTATAATTTTCCTTTCGCTTTTTAATTTTTATAATTATACGCAAAGCTATTGAATTATGTATTTGTAGTGTAGTCTCCTTTGCAGATCCACGTGAGGTAGCCGTATAATAAGTCTTCGACGAAGCATATCTGTTGCGGATCCTAGTACATCAATTAAGCTATTAGTAACACGAAGGACTACACAAGGCAGCCTGAAAGCCAATTCAATGAATTTGCTATTGCAACATTTATCTGTCTACGCTAAGGCTCTTTTTTTGCAATAAAGCGCTTAAATATTAATAGTATCAATATCAATCAATGTTTCAACATGTTTGCTAGCAGATGGGCGAAATTGCATGAAAGAAATTGCTTGGCTTCGTAGGTACTTACGTCCAGACGTAAAAAGTACAATTTTGTTCAGAAAAATTCCCTTTCATAGAGCCATACCGGCCTCCCATTATCTATTTACGCTCAATGACTGCGTCTAGTATTCAACTATTGGGTGGGTTGCTGAAACCTTAAGTGTTGAAATCTCTTGAAACGTGTGTGAGTTTTCTGATTCTTTAATACTTGCGTATGACCTTGCTGGTATCAATTTGTTCAGAAACCGTGTACTCCGGATTGGTGACATCTGGACTGAAAATAAGCCCACGTTTTTTAGCTTATATTAAAATGAAACAAGAAAAACCAGAAACAAGCGTCTCAATAAGCTTATTACATTTCAGCCTCGAAGAAAGCTTTCTGAGTGTGCTCAATAAGGATTGAATACAGTGATCATGATCAATACAGTGAGTACATGGTTTAGTATTTCCGTTTCATGTACGTCGGAAGTTATGCCAAACTGATGTTCTATAAAAACAGGAAACACGATACAGACCTCGTTGGTGAATTCTTGCTAATATAAAAGATTTTCCATATCCACTTGAATACGTCTTAATCCCATTTTCAGTCTATTAGGGCCGCAACGAACAAAACGGGGTGAATATACAATGACAATCATTAACCAGAAGCACACATGTTGAAGTTTTTATTGGCTTGGTTTGGAAATATATCACTTCCTTTGAAGAAACGAGAGAAAAGGAGAACAGTGCTATATGCAAGCATCTTCCCTGAGGATTAGAGACCGCGCTTTATAATTGGCATATGCATAAGCTACACATTTTTTAAACGTATACATGTTGTGATTGTTACATTACAAAATATCACGTTTTACCAAGTTAGAGAAAAAAAAATATCTTGAAAGGAACAAGAGAGATGTTAATTTATTTCATATCATTAAGCTTGTTTCAATCCCGTCTACGCCGCCAATACATTTTACATTTTTTTGTAGGTAAATTGATCCTCTTCCTTAATCAGTGAGAAAGTCTGGTAATATTTGCTGAAAACTTTAACAAATCTTAACAATTCAACACACAACATAACGCGAACTGCCCGCCCCACTACAAACTTTGGCTTCCTAGAATAAAGAGAGATACTAAATGTCGATGAATGTATCTTCAAATTGCAGTGCAAGCTATAATTTGTACTATATAATTGCTCATTATGAGAAATAAGCTTAAAGATAAGATCCCTGATAAGTGGGATTATAGAGGTGAGATTAAAGGAAGCCTTCGAAATGAAAGTGTGATTATACATACATACCAAACAGCCCCATATGTAATTGAAGCATGTAATTGATATTTTTTTGTTATTTTAGATGTTTGCCAGCGAACCTATTGAATTGTTTAAATAATAATAATAAAACACTGGAAGGTTTTCTCCAAGCGGCATCTGCAAACCGCCTGTTGAAGTTGTTGAAACAAAAGTGACAGTTCTTTGTTGGCATTTCATACTTAACACGAAATTGACAAAATTAACTTGTATTGATGAAAAAGCAGTTTCGAGGTTAATTGCCATGTTGATGCCAGCGAATGTGGATAGCAAAATAATGCTTGCCAAACATATATTGCGATGCCATTGCCTTTTATATTGGCCCATGCTACGTCGCTTCCTGTTTGGCCGTGCAGTTTTTTGACTGTAGGTGGAAGACCAATCAAGTTGAAGCAGCATATAGTGGGAGAAAAATCCTGTTGACAACGATTTTTTTCTAGAATGAAATTGAAGATGATGACGTAGAGTAATTTCGAATGGGGCTAATGACAACGACAGCTTTTGTGAGTTTGATGAAAGTTTGGAAAGTGAAAAGCCCTGCATCGGCGCATCCTACGATAGTTTTAAAAATGTTTAAAATGTCTGTCTTTCTACTTTCATAATAAGATGATATATGGCAAAAACTGTATTGTCAACCATCAATTAAATACAAAACCGAAAACAGTTAATCACAGTCCATCCATTAGATAAGCTTAAGGTTTAAAAGAAGAAGAGTCAAATCCAAGTTGTGTGAACTGAGCTTCTATCCATGGTACGAAGGAAGGGACGTTAGCGTAAGCCGCTGGCAGCTCAGTGCCACAACTCAACCCTACATTGGGCGAAAAAAAAATATACGTGCGAATTAAAATGTAATTGCTATGCGAAAATATGTCACGAAAGCCGGCATACCCCAGCTAACGATTCCATATTGTGCAAATTGCTCCAATCCAGGGAGTTTGCAAACCAGTGGCGATCCTCCGTCTCCCTTAATCATCAATTACAAATACAGTTGACAATGACACACAGACCACTGAGTATGGAGCAAGTTTAGTATGTCGCAAAATTTTTTGAAGTGGTTTGCATAAATAATTGCTCACTACCTTGCATGTATCCTTCCCTTGTACGCCACCAGCACATACAAATGATCTATGCAGCCGAAATTTATCTCCGAGCCTTGTCTCACGAAATTTCTCTTCGCAGTCCGCATGTGGAACTATTGGCAAGTCAACTTTTTTCAGTATGGACTGATAGTTACCTTCCTTTCCTGTTGTGTCAAGTAGTTGTAATGAAACAATTGGAATTGTGATTTTGAATATGAATGTTATTTGATACTTGAACATCATTGACTAACCGTACAAGTGTTTGCCCCATCCGGAAGCAGTACACTTGGATCCAGGATTTGGACTTAGGTCCTCTGATAAACATATCGTACCGATATGTCGTGCCATTGGCATTTCGGTTGATAAAACTATGAGCGCAATATCATTTTTAAGAGCACCTTTCTTTTGATAGCCTTCGTGCGTAAGCACCTACAACAAACACCACACCACAAATACTGAAACAACAATGATTCCATTTCTGTTACCTACTCTTCGCCTTTCCTATACTATACCTCAATGACCGAACTGTCATGATGCACAAATGGGTCTTCTCGTTCTGTTTGGGTGTCCCATTCCCCGGCACGAACATGCAGCGTGTTCACTGACTTACTGCATGACAAGAAAATCAATTGAGTTACAACAATTGTGTTACATGAAAATGATTATATCGTACTTATCAATGCAATGTGCAGCAGTTAGCACAACCCTAGGATGAATCAAGGAGCCTCCACATAAGTACACAGTGCCATTTCTCGCTTTGTTTACTTCAGTCACTGCGACCATCCAGGTAAATTCTCCCATTTGTGCTTCCCCTTCAATTCCTCCAACAATCCGGAAGCCTACGCCACGGCTATTCCGTCTACCACATGCAGTGTATGTCTCTTTTTCTTGCTGTGAGAGCACTCAGCGGCAGTCGAGGTGGCTTCTTAACCGAGTCTCTTTGGAGCTTCTGGAACACAAAATTAGAACCTTTTATTCATCACCTTTTAACTCGTTCCAAACAAACTAATATACCATAAACCAAAATAACTACTTATCGAAAAAATTACATTGCAACATATTTCCAAATAGTGGCTACATGGGAATCCTGAAGATCGTGTTTCCAATCTTATATCAACGACATCTCGCTGTGCCCCGTTTTCATCTGCGTCTGCCTCGTTATCATTGCTAGTCTCCTTATCAATGTCAACAAAATCACACTTGAGGTAACTTGTACAGTTGCAGTCATCAGCTGCTAACAAATGTTGAACGAACTTGCAGGATCTCTTTCACTTCATCGTCTTTGTTCAATTTTTCTGTGGACGATTCTTCGAACAAGAGACTGCTACTGTATGCATCAGTTGGTAGCAGTAATATCGACAATAAACATGTAACAACTAATATCATATTTGAAAATTGAAACGGAATCATTGTAGCGAAATCTGTTCACTACAAAATTAATAATTATAAACAATCCTAGATTTGTACAATATTTGTTGGAAGACACAGCCCTGCAATTCACATTGGTTAACAACTTTTTGATGAATGTCTTATGTATAGCAAAAGATGACATTGGTGCGAAAGGATGATTTTACTGGAAAAAACAAAACCTGTTGCACGTATACCATAATGCAAATATTCTCAGGAATATTGTGTATTGATTTAATCAATCTCGAGGATTAAAAACGAAGGAATAGTTTTACAATGCTATAATTCATATCTTAAACACAAAATCCTGGCATTCAGTCTTGAATTACTTGTGATATGACCTGTCGCGCACGCGTAACACGAAGCGATTACCATTTACGAAAAACCTGTTTGTTTCATGTTTTATGGAACTGGCAAGAAAAGACATAATTGGCAACAAATTAAAAACCAGCAAATGCACGCTAAAATGTAAAGTCAACAGTTCTTTCGTAGGGTTCAACTGGTTCAACATTGTATTTTCGTTACTATTGTGGGTATAAACAATTGGCACATTCCCGATTCGTATATCCATTCAAGCTCCTAGAAATCGTACTGATTTACTCCTAGAAGGGGAAAAATATTTTTATGGCCCTCTGAAATATCCTAAATATTTCAGAACAAAATATACAAATACAGACGATTATTACCCAATATGTAATATAAAGATTATTACCAAGCTTGAGTCTTACTACATATTAACCTGTCCTAACAGGGAACCGCTAGTGTGTAGTGGCAGTGGCACAGTATAACAATTCATCGGAATTCGGCTCAACTTACTTGAACTCTACAATGATGAATGAAGATAGCAAATAGTAATTAGTAATTATGCTTTATCTCCAGCAAATAACTGCTCCTGGCAGGGCAGAATGTCTCAGTGTTCATGCAAAAATTCAAGAAGACAGGTCGATTTGTCGCAATATCTGTGACGTGTTGATGATTAC
>JAAXOA010004219.1:0-10530 GCA_036561885.1 Salina celebensis
CACATATTTGCGAAGATTGATAGGTTAACATTCATCTTTAACCGTCAGACAGAAATGAAAACTTAACAAAACAACTGGAGGTTTAATTTTAACTGGAATTGGGTATACGTGCTAAACCTTGTTCCTGTTGAATGGTAGGATTGGAACAATCATTAAATATTAAGTATTACTTTGATGAGAATATTGATTACTGTATTACAAGGACTTTGTAGTATTAACTTAGCTTTAGCTAAGTAGTCTTGAACTGCACTTAAAAACGGAGATTTTAAAATGGTGACTCTCCAGGTTTAATAATTTTTGGAAAAAATGTTGGAAACTTAGTTGTTTTGGTATAAATAACACAAAATATGTTTGAAATTCGTTAAATACTTACCCGAAATCATTGTCGGGCCTTTGGCGGCCAAACCAGTTGCTGCTTTCGACATTTTGCCTGTAAGTTAACTGGAAACTGGAGAAATCAACTAATTTCTGTGTTTTTATAAATGTCGGCTTGAGAAGATCTCAGCTGGTTTTGCCAATTTCGGTGAACAGAGTACACTCACGCCACCACGTTGCCAGTAAAGAAAGGTTGAAGATTGGAGGAGTAGAGTGTACTATTAGTGTTGGGAATTGGTAAGAAGAAATGGGCTCGACTGGGGCACATTGACTCTCCTATTGCAAATTATATGATTTTTTAATTCTTCGTTCCACCTAAAAAACTTATGAAAAGGTTATTATCGCAAAATTCGCAAACCAATGTATTTTACTACGAATAAAAATAATTAACTTTAGTGATCTAAAATTAAACGTAACGTTTAGTATCATTTTACAATACAAAAGTATAAAACGGGTCAATTTTTATTTTTTTGCGATCACAGAAATACAAAACTTTACAAAAGTACGTAATTTTCACGAAAATAAATAGGCGGACACAATGGCTGAGTTAAGTTAACTACTTCAAAAGAAATCACATCATAATACAGGTTTAATCAGTCCAGCAAAGAAGGCCTTTGAAAGCGAAACTTCATCCCTCCAAATACTTTTGTAGATCGGTTTGGAATCCAAGTGCATTACTTTAGCAGCCTTAAAAACGACGGGATCATTAGACCAAATTTGCCCAAGAGCTCCGACATATGAACCTAAAAACGAAAGAAAAGAAAAACTAAATGTTATAAAATGTGTATAAATGAAAAAATACATTTATATCAGTTCTAGTTTAATACAATTAACTGTCACCTTCGACAATCCCGGGATGGTCACCTCCAGGAACGGAATCATAGGCATAAATACACGCTTCTACTTTCCCTCCGTCATCGTCAGAATACTTTTGTAGATCGGTTTGGAATCCAAGTGCATTACTTTAGCAGCCTTCAAAACGACCGGATCATTAGACCAAATTTGCCCAAGAGCTCCGACATATGAACCTAAAAACGAAAGAAAAGAGAAACGAAATGTTATAAAATGTGTATGAATGAAAAGACACACATATAACAGTTCTAGTTTTAGTACAATTAACTGTCACCTTCGACAATCCCGGGATGGTCACCTCCAGGAACGGAATCATAGGCATAAATACACGCTTCTACTTTCCCTCCGTCATCGTCAGTGATCACCAGTGACTTAATATTTTCTCCTGAGTCTTCTATTCTTGTAACTGTCCCTTGAACCCAGATCAACTTTAAATGCAGTTCCACAGGTGGATTTGACGGGAGAACTGAGGTTACGTCAATCTTTCCTGATTTACGATGATACCTCTGTTATCGTCAGATACCAATCAGGCTCCTCATCCGACCCTTCACCGACATCTTTCTTATTTTCACCAGGAACTGCTTTCAGAATATCCGAAATTAACAATTTATATGCTGGGCGCTGGAAAAACTCGGTCTTTCCGTCCGTCATTATTTACACACTTCTAATTTTAACTGTTCCACGAAATTTTAAATTTTTGAACTACTTCACTCAGTTGTAGGAGCAGCGTTTTGAGTTTTTAGCAGAAAATGTTTGTTTACAAAATAGAAATCACATGAGAGCCCAAAACTCAAAACATGCTTCATGGAACTGTCGCTTGTGCATGATGCACAGCACATCGCTTTCAGATAATAAGTTTCATAGATTTATTCAGCTGGATAAAATAATTTAGTATCTTTGGATTAATAGTTGTGGAAGGATCAATCTCAACATAATTAAGAGTTTCCCTTCCAAATTGCACCTAACACTGTGAGCGTTGTGCATGTGCTTTCTACATAACATTTACTTTAATGTTTAAACAACTTTTATCTTTAATTGCAATTTAATATGAAAAATCGAATTTAAAGCCAACTGCGTTTAGATTTTTATTTAAGCTTATATAACATTCAATTTTACTTTGCATTTATTAATATTTTTGTTTCGAAAAATCGTGGTCAAAAATAAATAAAACCGAAAATTAACGTCAAGGGATGTAGCTGATATTTCAGGTATCACCTCATGCTTACCTTTACCTAACTTGCGTTTCATGTGAAATGATATCAATCCTTGTTGATTAGCCTGGGGCAATTTTCTTTTACATTCACTCAGACACTTGCAGCTGCTAGTTTGACTCCACCTGTTACCTATTTCTCTTGTTATCTAACATCCATGAATCTTTAAAAAGGGTAATTATTACGATGAGACGTAATTAGTCCTGTCGTGTGCATTACCACTTCTACCTAGTGTTACAATTAACGTTGTATGTTGTTTTTCTTCGAAGATNTTCTTCGAAGATTTTAGTCTTAAGCCAACATCTCTGAGTTTAGCTAATGAAGCATTTACATTAGGTAACGCAAGATATTGTCAGGTTGCAATAGTCATGAGCTAAATTCTTCGCTGCCTGGAGAAACTCCAGAAGTATGATCCTCACGATAAGCAATTTCAGACGAATTTGGCTGTGTTCAGTTGTCGGATTTATTTGTTTGCTGGGAGGGATATACTTCGTCGTTTTGCGGGTGTCATTGTCGAGAAACTCGTCAGATGAACCTGGACAGAATGACTTCCAAGTTCAAATTAAGGACAGACCATCAGTTTTAAATGCAGAAGAAGACAATCGTTTCAGACTGGAACATGTTAGCAAAGTCTGCCAACAGTTTCATTTGGGGCAATACAAATGGAGCAACAACACAAATGACCTGAGAATAAAAGAGCCACCAACGCCACTGTATTCATTTTTCTTTTGGAATAGGTACTACATCAAACATTTACATATTAATTGGTTAATCTTATCTAATATTGGGTATTTTGTAACGTTTCAAAGGTCAAAGACGCCTTGCATGGTGTCCTGTTTACAAAGCTGGGTCGACATCATGGCTGAAGAATATGATGATATTAGCGGGATTCGATGAAGCTACAGTGGACCATCCTCCAAAGCAGTTGAGCAAATGGGCCCGAGAGATTTATGGAGACGAGGACAATTTTCATGGGAAGGAGTGGGACAACTCTAAGCGCCTACTGGTCGTCCGCCATCCCTTTGATAGACTTTTATCTGCATACAGGGATAAACTAGCGAATGCTTCCACAGGTAACATCTTACCCAGCATGTAAAACCGAACTCTCACAATGTCAGGAATTTCAAAAGTCGCTTTCAATCCTTGCAGGGCATCAACATGGAACCCACCATTTCTACCAAAAATACGGCAGCGTCATTGTGGAAAAGTTTAGAACTGACCCAACAATATCTCAAATAGAACCAACTTGGGAGGAATTTGTAAGATACATTTTGAAAACGGATTTGCTCCTATACTCGGACGACCACTGGCTTCCGGTTTACTACTCATGCACCCCTTGTTTAGTTGAGTACGACTTCATCGCTAAAACGGAAACTTACGACAAGAGATCAGCGGTTTATCATTAACAACATAGGCCTTGAATATAAACTCAAGCCACAGTGGAGCCATTCCACAGTAAATCAAGATAGTCAAGCGAGAAGAATGAATATAACTAATCATTTTTTCGGACAACTGACCAAAGTGCAAATCCAGCAATTATATGAGAAGTATAAACTTGATTTTCTACTCTTCGGATACTCACCCGATGAGTACAAAAAACTGGGGAAAGATGAGAACAATTCTAAATCCAGACTGAGACCATGGTGTCTTTCACTAATACTAATTTATGTTTTCACGTGGAGTTTCGTTGGTTCATGATAAGCCAAGATGAAATAATTTGTCTTTTCCGAATGCATAAATGAGTATAATAGGAGTTAAGAGTAAATGTCCAAATGTTAGTTGTTGTTCTTCGTTTAATAGACGTAATAACTGAATTCTACTGGTATTTGCATATTTTTGAGAGAAAATTCATTAATTGCTTTTAGGATGAGAGTAAGCGACTTCTGTTTAGAATTAGAAAAACTTAAAGAATTAAAAAATTGAACCACGAGTAGGCGCAGTGATAGATGGTACATTAATAGAACCGGGCGTGTTTTGAACTGGAGTTGCAGGATCGGCCGTTGTAGATCCTGAGGTAGACGAATCCGTCGTGGTAGACGCAACCACGGACCTTCCGGCCGTTATGGGCGTTGCGCGATTTGAAGCCAACGTAGAAGCGGCAGTATCAGTTACCGTAGACGAAGTGTAAGGCGCAGCATATCGTCGGGTCCATTCTGTAGCTTTACGCAGGAACTCAGTTTCGTCCTTCCTCCATTGTCGGACTACTGCTGGTTCCAAGGGAGCATCATAGTTGGGTTCACCGAGAAGCAATTGAATTGACAGTAATACGGATCTGATCTGTAGCGCTGGACTCCATTTATCTGTGCAAAATAAGCCATTACTCTTCAACATTGATCTTTCAGATGAAAAACTTTCAGAGTTAAATTGTTTTACCTTTCAAAATGTCGATGCAAATGTGATTCTTTCTGAACCACCTCTGGCTGATGTTCGGGTGAAACACTTTAGTCAAGAAAAGAACTCTTGGAGGGACCATAGGGTACTCATTTGGCAACGTAATATCAACTTTAAACTGTCCTCCTTCGTAGGGAGTGTCAGGAGGTCCTAACACAACGTAATTTAACTGTCAGGTTTTCAGTTTGGTTAGAGCATGCACAGAAATGATTTCATACCCGTAATTATGCAATCAAAGTGACGAAGATTGTTTTTATCTTGCGCGACAAAGATTCCTGGAATCGGGTCACGCATCATTTCCTGGACTTCCTGTTATAAAAATCAGTTTTGGTAAAAATTAGTAGATTTCACTGTCAATTCAATCGCGAATTTGTCATTTAAGCTTACATGACATTATTCGCCTGTTTAGAATAGACATATCCTCACGCTTAATTCTTTAGAAATCTTAATTCTGTAGACTGGACTTTGGACTTCAAACAGACTGGGGAAGTGCTGGAACGGTATTTTTTCCAGGAATCGCTATAAAGTTAGTAAATTAGCAAAATGACCAAAGTGCAAAATATGCATAAAACGTACCGGTTACGTAAAATAAAACCAGTAACCGTAGGAATTGTTAGAATGCTGGGTCTGCATCCCCCCAAAGTTGGATCTGAGTATATTGCTAGATAAAATTCAAGGTCATATGAGATATAAAATTATTATGTGACATGTAACATGCAGTCACTCGTTTTGATAAACCAGTCCCTGTAGGTGCTGAAATCAAAGAATACCCGCAGTGAATGAGAGGAAGCAGGATTCTTAAAATAAGATATTTGGCCCTTTAGAGGGCTTCCATTCAGTTCATTCATATTCTTCCATTTCTTTGCTACAATCAACACAATGGATCATAATAGTTGCGCTGAGCCAACAGCAGCTAACTTCAAAGCTACGATCTTAATAGTGGGGCTCCATTTACAAACTCATCAAAACAAAATCACACCGTGAATAAAAAATCAGGATAAAACCCTGATGGAGAACTTGTGCTGTTTTTCATATTATACGAGGTGGAATTTGTGACTTTATTTCCAAAATGGACTGTATCTATCGTCTAGTTTATGTATACACGCGACTAACAGAAGTGAATAAATAGTTGTTCCAACACAATGAAATACTGTAAGAATTATAACAATATCTTCAAGATCCACTGAGGGTCTGTCGGAATAATGAAATCCTGCGAAACGACGGAAACTGAGCATGACCACTGCAACCGTAAATGCCCCCGTTTGAACACACGTAAATAGCAGCAAAGTCCACGATAGAATCCGCTGTCTTTTCTGCAAAGGAATCAAATTTTTGTCCAACTATCAGCCTCAGAATCAAAACTGCAGCACAAAAATACATATAAGCAAAACTCACTTGTATCAACGAATAGAGCGTTGTCAACCCGGTAAACAGGAGAATTGTATTGTACACCCATAAAACAACATGGATCATATAGAGTTGGTTCCTGTTGTCGCAAAAGTCGGCGATGTGAAATTCTGTGAAGAATATTAATTTGCTTTATGCATATAATAGGAAACTTACAAAGCCAAGGTTGTCTTTCATTCCATTGCTGAATAATAAGCCAGAAAATATAAACAGTGCAACTGCCCATGCCTGCAAACAAACAGTTAAAAAGGATTCAACTTGTCTCAAGGTAAAAAAAAACATTACTTCATATGAAACTTACGACATGGAGCATGGATCCAGCAATACACAAACACCGAACTAAAACTTTGCCCTTCATTTTGTGATTCTGGCAAAAACTTTGTATGTTTCAAACCCACGGTAATTATCTTATGTTGTGTATGTCTTTGAGATGATCTCAAATTAGTTGAAACTTCATTGTTGTGAACACGCCTAAACTCAGAATGAGTATGACACTTTCACACATCACCTTCCTAATTCTTCAGTGGTCCTGTGGAAATCCCTAAACTAGTATTGCATCCGAATAGAAGCGACCATTGTCGCAAATCCTGAATCATATTTGTTGATGACACACTATCCGGAGATATAAACATTACATAAATTTAGCTAAGTGCGTGAACACCAAAAATATCACGTCATAACATTGCTCAACAGCAACTATTTAAACTTTCGCTTTTGAAGGAATCTCAGCAAAAATATGATTAGCAGTGTCGACTAACAACTTGTTGCAATTTTCCAAAGAATGTGTTTTCAGGTTTTAAGACATGGCTTGACATTAAAACCTATAATAAAGGGACGCAATCATCCCTATGTCGAAGACGTTTCCTTTCAGTATACTTCCCACTTTGCTCACTGTTTAAACTTTCATCAGACGATAATTGCATACTTCAACAAAATCGTCAGACAAATAATCGCAACGGTGGTGCATCGACAGGTTGCCTGTGAGCAAAGTTTGTCTAGTATAAAAATGACTTCCTTCAAAACTCTGTTTCAAATTGAAACTAAACATTTTTACACATATCATTTTCAAACATTGTTCCCTGTCTTATGTGAGCTTGAGAGAACTTCCTCCCAAGAAAATTGTTTACTCGTGAGATAAAAATGTCCTTTATCGTGTCTTACATACGTGCAGTGTTTACTAAATGTGGTTAATAACGCGATGTTTGTCTTCGTCATAAAAACTTGCCTATATTGCGTGTGTTCTCTATTTCAAACATTTCATAATATGTGTAGTACTCTGATCTGTGATTCAATTTTTAAATCCGCTTAAGCTGTCACAGTGAAGACGACAAAATCCGCCCAGTGTGGAGTCATACACAGTAATGTGAAATATGCTATGATGGCTAGTTTGTGACTAATTCTACTTCCTTTCTTGACTTTCTTTGGCTACCTGTGAACAGTGCGCTTTATAGCAGGCATAATTATCATTAACGAGGGGCCAACGCCTGTGTAGGGAAAATCTGCTACCACCCGTCAAGCAAATTTAATAATAGGACAGCAAGGCGTCGACATGTGTGTGCAGTGGGCATATTCCTAATTGTAAGAATTCATGCTCCATGAGCTCCTTTTGAAACGCTTCTTGCGACGCATTAGAAAAGATGTTTGAATTGTTAAGTACCATACCCGTTGTAAGAATCACATGATCTTTTACTCTTGACGAGAAAGAAAACCCGTTAACTGGTTGACTTTTAAAGATGAAGATGAGGCGAACAAAATGCCCATTTTAAGTTGGCAAAATATTTTATACAGATGGCTCTAATGAGTTCATCGCTTGTTCAACTGTAGAACAAAAGTACTACATTGCACTACAAATTTAGACCATTGCTTGACCTAAACATTAACAATTGTGAACCGTTAGTTGAATATTTGCTCCTTACAATCGGACAGTTTAAAATTATACATTCAGGCTCCAATCAAGAGTGTACTTTTTCCTCAATCCTTGTTGGTATTTTTCAGGTTTGCCAAATTTTAAGTAGATCCTTCGTCATTAAAAATACGCGTTTGATTCCATTTTTCAAGGTTTTCTCGTCAAGATGAACGTGACCTATTGAAATTTTGCGAGTTTGAAGGAACTTTGCATAGTACATTGTCCATGAATGGAACAAATAGCGATCTGGTTGGGAAAGGCGTTCGATACATGGCGAAATGTTGGTAGCTTGGGGGAAACGTTCACTCATGAATATAAATATCATTAAATGGACAAACCGTATGCGAGTATTTAAATGTATTTAAATGTCTAGGTTTCCATTAAAATGAAAATTATCCCCTCGTTCTAATACACACGTTTGGATGCAACAAGCTTTTCAAGGGCAATATGATGATGAGCAAGCAACTTTTATTCACACATAATACTGATTTAGTTACATTACAATGAGATAGAAACTACATTAGCTTTCAAGATTCCCATAGTAGAGCTTCAGGGCAATCCATTCTTCACATGAACTCCTCATTGTCAACTATCAAATGTATTTCTTTAACCTATTGTGTTTTTGCATGGTTTCAGCTTGCACAATTGGACATCAGCCTCAAGCCGACTGTGTAGTACAAGTCAGGCAGCATTATTCAAAAGACTGACAGATAAATCATTACTATTAATATAGTTATCTTTCTAGGCTGGTATTAATACACGCATTCGCAATAATATAATATTTAATCTTTAACTCTTAACACAAATTCCATATGGTTTTAGAAGAGAGGAACACGCATCGGCCACAAAACATGCAACTTCAACTAGGGAAATTCATTATAACATTATTTGCATATCGCCAACTGACCCGCAAACCAATTCATTAGTATAATTACTCCTTCGTACCGAATTCATCAGTCTTTATCACACAAGCATAGGTGAATAGTACCCGAGCACTTTTTACTTAGCTATACAAAATACCAAGCGAATTGCTTTGAAATACCAATTGCAAGTTTAACGATTTAGTCACCTACACGCACTATTCATATAGCTGCTTAACACTTATGTGAACTAAACACTAATCTCATTTAAATAAAAGAACAACTAAAGTTGTTGTTGCTGACTGTGAGTTGTATCTGAAACGAAAAATGTTTGATTGTTTTTGGTTGGGAAAGCGTTTTTGCTGGGACTTTCTTGAAGTCCATGAAAAATAGTATACGTTTCCGGTTTGTAGATTGGTTCTTTGCTCATTTTTATATGACAGTACAGTAACATATACGCATATCACATTTTACATTTCAGACAAACCTGTGTAGGAATCAGCTTGGTTCTTGTATTGTGTACCTTGTGTCCTGGTTTTTAGTAATTGAATATTAATGTTGTACTTTGTCGATAAATACTTTAGCTTTCAATAACTCTAAAGCCATGAAAAGCCAGAACATGACCTTAAAAGCATCAAGAGTATGGCACACCGTTAACTTACACGTTAATTGAATCTCACTTTTGCCGACTGCATCCAAAGAGAAAGCAATTAGCATTCATTATCTTCTACAAAATTTTAGAAGCTCTCAGATTCGCTGGTGAAATCACGTCTTTGTTTCTTTCTAATATGTCGAATGTAGCAGACTAGAACGATTAGATAAGTGACAGTGCAAAGACAATTAATAATGACTGACATCACACGAAGGACTTCGGTAGGTTTTCCCCTATTCGTGGAACCGCTTCCTCTCCAAAACATAAGCATGATCACCAATGCCCCAACTTGAAACAGGAAGAGAAGAGCTCCAGATAATTTTAGCGTCAGGACTGAATCCTTTGAAGAAAAGTATCAATTTGAATTTGTATAAATGAAGGGCTTAGGAGAAAAGATAAACTGTATCAATATCAGTGGTATGTTAATGAGTACCTTCCGAATTCCACGAAATACGAGGAAAGCAGTTACGAGCGTCCCACACGCATATGCAGACATGAATGCAACATCAAACTTGCTAAGCTAATAAAAACACACACGTTTTAAATACGATACATATCGTAGTGCTACGATATGCTACGATAAGTATCAGAGATTTTCATTAATGTGTTTACTTACAGTTTTACCTGAAAACGCACCGAACAAAGTGATGAGTGGGACCACAAGGAGGCCGACAATCTATCCAGTCAAACAGTGTTATGTAAGCCATTCCAAAGTGCGGGGCAAAGTCAGAAAGCAATACAAAATCCACAATAAACACACAATAATAATATATTGTGTATGATGTATATTTAAAATATTATTACGAGATGAATAGTAATCCCGAAGTATGTCAGTCCTCGGCTGGAGAATATTAAGCAACACATTGCGATTCCTGT
>JAAXOA010004220.1:0-10528 GCA_036561885.1 Salina celebensis
TCATCACTGGAAAGGATGGGAAGGTGAGAGTCGCAATACTGAAGACGTCAACTGGTGTACTGACAAGGGCTCTCCAACGACTGTACCCATTGGAGGTACTTGATATGCAACGACCTACCGTAAGGAGGAACAAAACCTCTGCGGAGAAAATTGTGAATGAGGATGCTGAGGAGACCGCCAGATCTGGTCGTGTTGTGCGAAGACCTCAACGATACGGAAAGTGCAATCATCGGAAAAGAGAAGACTCCATTGAATTGACATTATATTTTGTAATGATTTGTATTATTTGCTGATTCCCCACGTAAAACAGGTGGGAGAATATTGATTTTGTCATGATTCTATGCAGATTAGAATATCCTAAAATGACTCAGTTGTTCCAATGAGCTGGTGGTTTATGTAAATTTTCGAGATGGCACAAGAAAGTTTTGTCCGTTGACTTTTGTGTAGAAAAAGAATCGTGAGCGTGCGGTATTGTTGTATTGTGAGAAGAAGAGACTGACAAGCAAAGGCTTGAATATAGACTGTAGCTTAGCTCGTGATTGGTTTGACACGTAATCGTCATTGACTGTTTAGAATTAGATAATCGTTGATTAATTAAGATCAGGGAAGATGAGCTCTCTGTATGTGAAAAGATACCTATTGTTGTATGAAAATACTTTGGTAAAATAAAGAAAGACTAAACAGACACAATAGTGCGGTGTTATCCTACGATTATTTGGCGCATTGGGCTCACAGCGGATACTGGAGACTTGCATTCCCGAAAAATTAGTTCATGCCTAGAATTCAGAAAAAGCCACTTGTTTAGAACGGTGACGATTTTAAGCTTTGTATTTTAGTCTCATGAAAAACTGTATTTTTGTCATTGAGAATCGCAGGACCGGCAGTGCTTGTAATGCTGCATTGTCTGTGATTTATGGTGTGATTTCCTATGTATTTTTAGCCCACAAAGGAAAGGGCGTATATAAAAAAATAAATAAAAAAGAGTCGGTTCCTAGAGCTCAAGAGATAAGGTGGCTCGGTAGCTCCAGAGCATTTTACACATAAAAATTACTTGTATAAATTGTAAACTTGACCGAATTCGCATTTAATAATAACTACAAGTTGACTTGACTATTGGCAATTAATCTGTGTTCTACCTGTGCATTTAATTCACTGCAGAAAACTAGCATTTTCAGTTACCATCAAAACATAACAACTGTTTCATAACACGCCAGCACTCCGAACTGTTTTCAGTTAAATTCACCACTCTAGAGCTATAACGCTGTTATAAAATGTAATGATTTGTTTCATTAAGCATGATTGACATACGCAACGTTTCAACAATATCACCATACACAATTTTTGTGAGACTCTTTAGCATTCGAGCATATTACATTGGATTGTATTACATCGGAGCATATACGCTCCGATCCTAATCAGTTTGTAAAATTAAATTCTAATAATTACAGGTTTTACTACCCACCATGCGTTCATGAATGGAGCTAAGCTTAATATTTACAGAATTAAACACCATTTGTCAAACACAGCAGCTGTACTATTCATTTGAATGTAAACAACAAGCACTTAATGAATATAGATTCCAATCTTTGTCAAACCCTGCGAGTACAATTTCTTTTGTGAGAGCTTAAGCATAAAATTATTCTGTAAAAACAAGGAACTTGGGTATTGTCTGATTTCGAATTTAGTGGACTATGTGTTTAAGATTTAAACCGTACATTTGATTTGCAATAAATGAATATCTTTCAGAGTAAAAGCTGAATTTCTCTTCGATGGACGAATATTGCAAACTATAACTATGTTTAGCTTCAGTCGTTATCAGTTATGTACCATCAAAAAGGCGGGTTTCTGGGCACGGGTGGGTCAGAATCTTGCGAGAAAGATTTTTTTTGTTTGAACCATATTTGCTTTACGATATTTGAGCCATTGTGGTAAGTAAAGAAAAAAGGAACAGGTAGGATCGGTATTTCATACTTAACCATTATAAAAGGAAAATCCAAACACAAAAGCAATATTAAACAAATAATAATCAATATAACATGACTGATGCAAATTAATACTCTAAATAATGTTTGTATAACCCACACTGTAAACTGTCAATCGCTCCATTCATGAGTTTTCATATGGGGCTATACAATCTGATAAAGAAGAAAGGCTTTGGAGCACATTTATTTTATATCATTGAATTTTCCCGTCACAGACGTGACGGATCTAGCGAAGCCACCATCATCTACATCAGTTTAGTTTTCGAATCGGATCGACTTCAGAGTAAAACATGTTCTAATTTAAACAGTAAAACGACCTGTACTATTTAAAGTATTATTATTGTACGTATTGTACGTAAAAGCGGTATTTTAGCTAGTCACACCAAATTTCAAAAATTTGAGACAGATTTTCCATTTTCCGGGGAGGCCTTGAAAATAGCAACGAATGGCTGAAGCGTCTGTGGCTAGTATCTTAAGCAGAGATGACCAAACAAAATTTAAAAATTTCATTCAACAACGAATTTACAATCGAAAGGAAGAATAAATGTCAGTTTATAGTTACTGTTCTGTTAGAAAATGTAGGTAAGAACAAATTGAATGCCAACATTAGCGGCAAACGTCAGCTTGATAACCTCCAGTATTCAACTCGCAAATTGAGCAGCGTAAACTGGCCTTAATAGATGTAAGTTACATACTGATTTTGATGGATCTAAACATTTTAAACTTTGTGTACTTCAGTAAAAATTATATCATGGACCCTATTTTTAGGTTTTTTTGGCGAAGATCCAGATTGCCAATAACTAATACCAGCGTAACTGCTTGTGTTCATATGGTTTGAACCTATCATATTAGCGTTGGGAAGTTACTGCTGTAACTATGATTTAAGAATGCGCGAAATAAGTATAATGTCATTTTATCTTCAATCAATTTATTTTGACTTAAGACGCAATACGAAGCCCGTGTACAATGTTGACATTTAAGTCAATTACTCATATTGTTCGTTATGATATCAGGTATCGATTAATTTTCTATTCGGTACTTGACATTGCCCAAAATATTTTCCATGAATACAATAAGTAGCTTTATTGATTAGGCTTTCCTCAAAACGTAACTAAAGTTCTGAATATTCGTCGAAGTAAATGTCTGATATATCTTAAAACAGCTAACCGACGCATTACGTATGTTTTTTCATGTCCAAAAGGAAAAGGTTGACAAGATTTGACAACCTTCTTTAATATAAATACAATAGTGGCTTTATTGATTAGGCTTTCCTCCAAGCGTAACTGAAGTTCTGAATATTCGTCGAAGTAAATGTCTGATATATCTTAAAACAGCTAACCGACGCATTACGTATGTTTTTTCATGTCCAAAAGGAAAAGGTTGACAAGATTTGACAAGATTCTCTAATATTTGCTTTGCCTTTTTGTGATTTCAGGCCAGTTTTAGCTAAAATTAATTTGCAGGTAAACGCTATGATATATAACAAAGATATACGTTTGAGTCCAAATATATGCTCAAGTTCTAAAAAACAGTCTACAAGAAACAACTCGACCAGAAACCGATTGGAATGGGAAAACAAACTTTTATTCATTTACGTTGATTAAGCAAAAAATATTTCCGTGTTTAAGTGTGTATAGTAATTATAAGTCTGTTCGTTGGACCAAATTGCATCGCTGTGTGTTTGCCTAGATGGAGAAGAAAGTATTCCCCGTTATTGAGCCTTGAAATAGTTCACCACCATGAAGTAAACTTTTCATAGTGTTGATTACCACGGAAGCATCATTATTCGCTGCAAATTCTTCCAAGCTCTCTCATCATTTCAGATACTGTTTCGCTGTTTCAACATGGGTTGTATATTTTTCGCATATACGTGTCCACACTGGAAATGGTATCCAATATTGAAACATAAAAACTGTAAATGTGCTGAAGTTCTCTAAATTCATTCGGGATAATATTTCAAACTCAGCTATTATGCTTTCTGCTTTAAACGAAATAGACTCTTTACTTTGCCTCGCACAGAGTGTTCCTGGAAACTTCCAAGTACTCGTTCCAGCACCGTCAAATGGCCAAATATTGACCGAGTCTAATAGCCAAAATTGTCGAAGAAACCTCCTCCGCTTTTACAGTGCATTCAAACTATTTTATAGTTTGAACATCGTCTCAATTTTGTTTCATCTCAAATCTGGTGAAATAAACCTGTCCGGAGGTACAGTGGTATATATATTGTTCCAGTTTGGAATCGCAGTCTTTGGAAGCCTAACATACGTTCTATTACTGACCATATCGCGGGAATTTGTGGAATTAATCAACAAGCTCTACTCGCTGCAAACTGTACAATGTTCGCAACTTCTGGCGATCTTCATGCAAGGTACTCGCTACGCATGCCTTGGCACTCCTGTAGGTTTCGGTTTTGCTTTGGCCACCTCTGACCACAAACCTCCAGGGTCGTTTCTACTGGATTTCGGGTTACTTGATACAGGAGCTGGATGCTTCACGTTGAATACTTTGGCTTCTTTGTATGAGCTGTGGAATTACGCCGTATTTGCACCTTATGCAGTACTCTTGTTCTGTCCTGGAATGTTTTCAAGCTATACGGCTATCTATCTTCTTGCAAATGAAATGAAATCTGCTCGTTGGAGCAATATTCGAATGATTTCACAAATTAATCAGCTTTTAATTCTGGTCTCATTAATTAACGATTGTTTCCAGAAATTGGCATCGGTGGGATACAAAGCGATGGCTATGACGGTGTGCATTGTTTGTGGGGCAGCATTGCTGAACGTAANGGCATCGGTGGGATACAAAGCGATGGCTATGACGGTGTGCATTGTTTGTGGGGCAGCATTGCTGAACGTAACCTTTAGATCTAACTTGGGTCCAATATTTACTCTTATGTTGTTATACGCCATGCTCACAATTTACTTCAATATAGCTTTTGGATACTACTACCCTGGGTTGGCTAACAATATAACTGTGGAGTTGATTGCAAATTTGAAGGTAGAGTTGACAACCATACGTGGGAGAAAGGACACCAAGATAACACGTAAAAAGATTGCTGCGATGCAACCTGTAAAGCTTCGATTTGGGGCGGTGAATTATTACGAGAAAGGAACTTCTTTAGTTATAATCAATTTTCTAACTGAAAACACTGCTTCGTTTTCATTAATCCGATGACTAAAGTTACAAGAGTCAGACCTAATCTTTCTATTCTCGCTAGGTGCGTACGTGCAGCTGTCAAGCATTACAACTAACGTTTGTATGTTTTTTATTAAGTAGAGAAAGCTGCTTTATAAAATTGTCGTGGTGGTCGTTCTGTCTGTCTGTCTGTCCGTGGACACGATATCTCGTGAACGCTTGAGCGGATCTTGCTGATTTCTGCACATTCCTCGGGTTTCAGGGATGCAGTGATGTTAATCTCAGTCCATAGCTTGAAGCGTTAATTAGTTAATCTAAATTAAAGTTATCTATAAGGGTCTTTAAATGACGATTTTTTATTTGCTTTAACTGAGTTATTTGTTGACGCTTTGACTGCTTGATGTGTTGACGCGTTAACTGCGTTTGTGTTCAGAACTTATAAACGTTTTAACTCATTGACTTCATGTTTTAACATTTCGCTACTTACTTATGGGGGATTGTGCTTGAGCGCTTTTTTTATAACACTAACTACATTATTCAAATGCTACGTGTTTGACAGTTAGAGAGAATGGCGCTGTTTCATTTTCCGATACACAGCATGATATCAGTTCGGTAACTTAGCTATCATCTAACAATCTTTCGATGAAAATTAATGCGAGAATGTGTCAAGTTCACCGTTAATTGCATCCTTTTATATTTACCTCTCCCTGGAAATGTATTGTTTTCGGATCACAGCTTTTCTCGATGACACGTCTCTTTTTCAACTATATCCGCCGTAAAAACCTTCAACATCAGTATAGAAGTAGTAAACGCTTGTATTGACGAGCTCCGCTTCTTCCCCTTGACCATTGGATCCTTTGTTTCTGTCCTCGTTGCAGTGCATGTGTGCCTTAAGGAGAACCATTTTACGGTTTCCTATTGCGTCACAGTTGCAAATGTCACACCGTTGGATTTTCGGCATAATGTTTTCACAATAATTAATATTAAATTAAATACAGATTTAAATTTAATGTAATATTTATGTTAATCTATATTCATCAAATTTCACCAAATAAAACACTTTAGAACTGATTATCAATCAATACGTCCAAATGTCTGATAAGCCAAACTCTGGATTAATGAATTACTAGAGTGTTGAATAGAATCTCTTGATCAATTATCAATACCAATAGATTAACATTCCAAATGAATCGACAACTGCGTCGGAATATTTGAGAAACGAGGCTTCTGGACTTTCCGGTTTCTTGTTTCTACATGTGTTGAACTAAACTAAAACCAACAAAACTGAACCCAACACTTCGGGTTTTCCTACCCACTCATTTCGTCACATATTGTTATCTTCAGTATGACACCAAGTTGCTATGACATATATGACAGATTTATCACTTTCCAATTACATTTTCAGACGTCAGTTCTGCAGGTGTTTAAGTAAAAACTCGTGGTGTGTTACATGCCGCGAGTGCTACTTGCCGACGAAAAGGTATACATACATAAAGGGTTTCCGAACCCTATTTCAGTCGACTAAACGCATTTCAATTTCTTGTACGTACCGATTGCCGACAATCAGGTACCTGCATAAAAATATAATTCTTCCAAACTGTGAGGGGTATAGCGTATCATGATCTATTTGGACCCTACATCATACTGGAATTCTTATACCTTATTGTTTTATTTTATAACTTTTTAGCGAAGCATCCAGACGGAATCAACAGAATTGTTCTTATACCAAGTCCTTCAACAACCAAACAACGATATTTGCAAATAAACGCAAAACTGAAATGCGGCTCCCATAATATTTCACTCTTTCAATATGTGGACTCCTTCTGTTTATATTCAAATTAGAGTATAAGTTGATTACGTGGGACTTTTATGATACGTCGGATAACTTCTGATATCGATCTATTGAAATTTTGAATTAATACTAACGCAAACTCTTATTTTGGTTTGAGCTTGGGGTTACTTTTGGTTCAAAATTTCAATTTATCCCTTGATAAAGATACGACGTTCAAGAATAAGAAAGAAAACTACAGTTGTTATTACATACCAAAGAAATACAAAAAGAATTAACACAACTTTTGAGTACGGTAATATTAAGTTCTCTCATATTCTTATACACACACCTTGAAGTCGCCAAATGAAACACTTACGAACTTAAAATGCACGGGAATGTCGGCAAATAGAACATTTAAGAGTTTGAAGGCTTGTAAATGCATAAACCGTTTTCAGCGGGTAACGAAACAGTCGGTGAATGATACATAATCGTAAAAACTTCGTTACACATATATACGTCGTATATATAAAGCAATCTAGCTAAAAAAGATACTGTTATTGTAAGTTGCTAGTTGATCGGTTACTAACTCGAAATCAAACTAAATTTTCGTAAAATGAAATTAGTTATCATTCTTTTAATCGGGTCTTCGGGCCTTGTACATTTAACCACTGGTAATTTTAGTTGAACACAATATTTGCAATCGTATTACAAAAGCTTCAAACTATCATTAACTTTTAATAACTTTTTTCTTTATTATCTAGCATTACCTCAACTACCTCTCCCTGGAAATGTCTTGTTTTCCGAATACATAGCTACTTCCATGACAGGTTTCTTTTTCAACTATATTCGTCGTAATAACCTCGACCCAACTCCGGCAACAAACTATCCGTTTGACATAAGCATTGATGGAGTAAACGCCAGTATTGACGAGCTCCGCTTCTTTGCCTTAACCAGAGGAACATTTATTCCTGTCCTTGGTCCAGTGTGCCTTAAGGAGAAAATATTCACAGTTTCTTATTGTGTTGCAAATGTAACACCGTTGGATCCGAGCAGCAATATATTCACAATTATCGGCAACTACACTGCTAGTGGAACCTATGGCGGTGAAGACAATATAGTTAATGTTACAGGGTCCGGACATTTTGCGGCTTCTACATATGAAGGCTTTCTTCCCATATTAAATCCCATATATGTTTGCCACTGGGTGGACTACTCCAACATATCCGTTAGTCTTCTAGGAAAGGTGGACGTTTCTAATGCAGCCTACACGTCAGAATACTCTATTAGGAGTTATCCTGATTCAAACCTACTTCGAACTAGACTGGATGGGTTGTCCGCAGGAAAGTACACAAATGCGGTCAGAGACGCCCTCATTAGAAATATTGAGAAAACAGTTGGCAATGCGGGGAAGGGAAACCCATTAGCAGAAGTAGTTGATTCCTTCATCAGGTCTTTGCTGGGTAGTACGGAGTCACTAACTGGGTTATCAAACAACGAGGATTACCTGAGAGCATCCAGTGAAGCCTTGAAGATACCGATGACTGAAGCGTCCGGGGCTAATGGATTGGGCATAAAAGACCAAACAATGGTTAAAAACTTTATTCAACAACGAAATTTAGCAACTGGAAGGAAGGCTAATGGATGTAAGTTACATTATATTATGACTGATGGTGGATTTAGTATTTTTTAAAGATTGGGTAATATAGTAACAATTATGTCACTTTTATTCAGGTTTCCTTGGTGAAGATCCAGAAATTCCCGATAACTAAAACCACGTAATCGTTTCTAATAAACCGTTAACGTTGGAAAATTACTACCGTAACTATGATATGTAAATGTGCGAAATAAAAACACTGTTATTTTTGTTCCCTTCAAAGATTTTACCATTCTAATTATCTTTAATTTATTGTTGTTTAGGAAGCAGTACAAAGCCCGTGTAAAATGTTGACGTTTAAGTAGATTTTTAAAAAATATATCGATAATGTTTTTGCTTAGACTCTTCACACAGTATTTTTCCATGCATGCAATAATAGCTTTATTCATTTGACTTGTCAAGCCTAACTAAAGCTCTGAATATTCCACGAATCCGCTTTCTTAACCCTCTGCAAAAATGTATTGAAATAAGTCAGAAGGTACGTGCATGCAGAGCGCAGGCAGACAGACAAATTAAACGATGTCATAATTCTCTCATAAAAGACACTAAAGGGAGATATAGGATTCACTCTTGCATTTATAATATAGAGATCATTTGCATAATCATATTTAGATTGAATCATCATCAGCTTTTAATTGTTTTTTTCTAAAGTGCAAAAACATAATGATTTAACCAAGACCTGGAACTCAGGTCAATGCATTATACCACTGGGACATGCTGGCCTGTGCCAAGAGTAGGTGGTGGAAATTACAAATATCTATAAAACATGTTAATAGTTTTTCGTAAATTTCTGGCTTCTCGAGCAATTTCTCGAGCCAATTTTTTAACACTGCCCTCTCCGTTGAAAGACGAATCGATTGATGTAATTTTGGAGTAATGAAAGGGAGTAGAACGCGAGATTTAAGGAGCAATAGGAATCGTCCTTGCTTTTATAATATAGATATTTTAATATATATATGTGTTTGTAAAAAATAACATATAGAGAAATTATTTACACATTTTAAACTCATAATTTAATTACTACTTCGTCTTCACCTTCCTCAGCGATAACTTTTATTTTACGGCGCTTCTTCTTCGTCACTTCCTCCAACTCTGACTCCTCTGAATTTGAAGTTGAATCCTCGTCAGTGTCCTCCCACTTCCTGGAGGCGCATTTGCCTTTTTTGGCGGCCGACTTGTACATCAATTTCCTCTTTCCACGAATACTTATCGGTTTAACTGTCATTCCCTCCCTGTTGACCGCATTGAGAAGTCCCACTGTTTCAAAAAACGAGTCCAGCGGTTGGGAATGCATCTCCTCTGTGTGAATCATCCAGTACTCTCGACGGAGGAATGTTTTCCCGCAGTGGAGGCACCGAAAGTCGTCCTCAGTCACGCTGTGCATTTCTTTGTAGTGTCTTGACAAACTGGAGACGGTGTACTTCCGCTTGCAGAGCTCACAAGGGACCAAGAGCGCCTCTGGAAAGTACTCGGTCCTTTTACTCCATTCTTTAAAAACTTCCTTGGGGGCCTTCCGACACTTGCGGTGGTGGAACCGGAGGCCTATTTCTGTGTACTTGACAGAGGTGCAAAACTCACAAGGAAAGTAACTGTCTGGATGTACCCCTTTAAGGTGGGCTTGGAGCTCCTTTTCCCCTATAAATTTTTCGGGGCATCGCGGGCACGCGAAGTCACTCAGGAAATGAAGCTGGTCGGGGTGAGCGCTTTGACAGTGACTTTTCAAAGCAAATTTGAAAGAGAAGGCCTTCGGACAAAGTGGACACATCAACTTGTCCTTCTTCACCTTTCCTTTCTCCGTGTGTTGCATTTTAATGTGGTAGACGAGGTTTGGCTTCATTGTGAAGCAACTCCCGCACTCCTCGCAGACATGGTTCGCGTTCGTCTTGGGAGCTCGGGCCGTTCCGCCGTGAACTTTTTTGAAGTGCTCGTACCAAGGGTGCGCAAACTTGAAGTAGTCTCCACAGATTTTACAAGTCTTGGAAACGT
>JAAXOA010004221.1:0-10526 GCA_036561885.1 Salina celebensis
TTGGGGATTTCCAGTTTTTTATGTACGTAATGGCTGTTTCGTAAAAGGAGTCGACTGTCTTCATGAATTTTGTAGCATCAACTTCTCCATCATCCATGAGTTGACTCATTGACCGTCTTCAACCTTCCAAAGATATAAAAATGATGTCGACTTCGAGGAAACCGTAGAAAACCAGGAAAACAATCAGTGACTGAAGCTGAGAACCCTGTTCATAGCACGTTTGTGAGGTTTGGTTTACATTTTGAGGAAGTCAAATGCAACTTGGCTGGTGCATGTGCTTTGGGGGGACGTGAAAACTTCATACGTGTGTATGAAATAATCAGCTTATCAAGTTGAAACAAGTTCATAGCCGGCTTGGGAGCTTTTGTTTACGATTTGAGGAAGACATAAGAGATAAGAGCTGGCAGCAAATGTTTTGGGGGAACGTGAAAACTTTATTTGCGTTTATCAAACATTCAACTTTCTAGAGTCAGATGGTTTTATAAACGTATTTTGCATTTATAGATAAATGTATTGCTGTATTTTTTTAAAAAGTCAGGAAAGCTTCAAAATAAGGACACTAAGGACACTTTTGGATTCAATAAGGACGTCCTTAGTTTGTCGCTTTTTTTGCCCAAAACTAAGGACAGTCCTTAGTAAATAAGGACGGATGAGAGGCCTGTGCCGAGCCGAAATAACAAATCACATCAGTCTGATTTGTACCAAAATCTGTAGTAACAACACACGGAGTCATGTTGAATTTTAGTTGAAATCGTTTTTACAAATCTTCGCCAGCATTTATAATAGAAATAATGTATAATAACTGTCCCTCACTCCATTTGTTCACCTGTTAAATTTTTTAACTAGTCCACATAATCCATACGTATAAGATTTAAACAAATCTTTACTCCGTTCTCGCCTTTATTATCAATATATTTACAACAAGTGATGCAAAATTGAAATCTACACAACATATCAAACATCTAGAAAAACACACAGCTCCAGTTACGAGTTTAGTGGTACTCCTTAAAGTTTGTAAACATCAGAGATATAGCCATAGTAAATTGAATATTTATGTACCGTCCCCCACTATAATCATCCAAATTTTGATACCATTCGATGCGCAAATAAATTCTACACAACATATAAAAAATCAAGAAAAACACACACCTCCAGTTACCAGTTTAGTGGTACTCTTTAAAGTTTGAAAACATTCGAGATATAGCCATAGTAAATTGAATATTTATGTAACGTCCCATATTAAGATCTTCCAAATTTTGATTCCAGTCGATGCACAATTAAATTCTACACAACATATAAAAAACCTAGGAAAACACACAGCTCCAGTTACGAGGTTAGTGGTACTCTTTAAAGTTTGCAAACATTGGAGATATAGCCATAGTAAATTGAATATTTATGTACCGTTCCCCAATTTAATCATCCAAATTTTGATCCAAGTCAATGCGCAATGAAATGCTTAACAACATATCATAAATCAAGAGAAACACACATCTCCAGTAAAGAGTTTAGTAGTTCTCTATAAAGTTTGCAAACATTAGATATATAGCCTAAGTAAATTGAATATTTATGTACCGTCCCTCACTTTAATCATCCAATTTTTGATACCGGTCGATGCGCAATAAAATTCTACACAACGTATCAAAAATCTAAAAAAACACAGCTCCAGTAAAGAGTTTAGTGGTACTATTTAAAATTTGTAAACATTAGAGATATAGCCATAGTATATTGAATATTTATGTAACTTTTCCCACTTTAATCATCCCATCTTTGATACTACTCGATGCGCAATTAACTTTTACACAACATATCAAAAATCTAGAAAAACACACAGCTCCAGTAAAGAGTTTAGTGGTACTATTTAAAATTTGTAAACATTAGAGATGAGATACTCCATACGGTTTCGACTCAAGGAATCTCTGATTATCGAATTTGGTTAAATGACTATTGCATACGCGTAGAGAAGCTCAAAATCATCCAAGTTGCTTCAGAAAATGTTTCACAAAAATTTATGGTTATGGAGCTGGAACCCGTATTTGTAAACACCGGATGTCGCCTGGTTCAGGCGCACGTTACCTTTAATTTCGGAATTTCTTTGTGTGGATAATAGCTGTTGAGATGCTTTATCTGGACATGTATAAATCAACTTGACAAACATTTTAAAACATGAACAATATTGAATGTTTAGTTTTCAAGTACACAAGGAAAAATGTAGCTTTTGACATATTCGCTTATTTCTGAAAACATGCTGTTTTTTTAAACCGATTTTTACATGTCCAGATAAAGCATTTCAAAACCTTATATCCACACAAAAAATATTCAAAATTTAAGTTAACGTGCGCGTAAACCAGACGACATCAGGTGTTTACACATACGGGTTCCAGCTCCATAACCACAATTTTTTATGAAAAATATTCTGAAGTAACTAGGGTTATTTTTAGCTTCTCTAAGCGTTTAGATCATTTATTGAACCGAATTCGATAATCAGAGATTTCTTAAGTCGAAACCGTATGGAGTATCTCAGATATAACCATAGTATATTGAATATTTATGTAACTTTTCCCACTTTAATCATCCTAACTTTGATACCAGTCGAAGCGCAATTACATTTTACACAACATATCAAAAATCTAGAAAAACACACAGCTCCAGTTACGAGGTTAGTGGTAATCTTTAAAGTTTGCAAATATTAGATATATAGCCATAGTAAATTGAATATTAATGTTCCGTCCCCACTTTAAGCATCCAAATTATGACACCAGTCGATGCGCAAATAAATTCTACGCCACATATCAAAAATCTAGAAAAACACACAGCTACAGTAAAGAGTTTAGTGGTACTATTTAAAGTTTGTAAACATTAGAGATTTAGCCATAGTATATTGAATGTTTATGTACCTTCCCCCACTTAATTCATCCTAAATTTGGTACCAGTCGTTGCGCAATTAAATTCTACACAATATATCAAAAATCTAGAAAAACACGCAGCTCCAGTTACGAGTTTAGTGGTACTCTTTAAAGTTTGCAAACATTAGATATATAGCAATAGTAAATTGAATATTTATGTACCGTCCCCCACTTTAATCATCCAAACTTTGATACCAGTCGATGCGCAATAAAATTCTACACAATAAATCAAAAACCTAGAAAAACATACAGCTCCAGTTACGAGGTTAGTGGTAATCTTTAAAGTTTGCAAATATTAGATATATAGCCATAGTAAATTGAATATTTATGTACCGTCCCCCACTTTAAGCATCCAAATTATGACACCAGTCGATGCGCAATTAAATTCTACACAACATATCAAAAACCTAGAAAAACACACAGCTATGGTTACGAGTTTAGTAGTTCTCTTTAAAGTTTGTAAACATTAGAGATATAGACATAGTAAATGGAATATTTATGTACCGTCCCCCACTTTAATCATCCAAGCTTTGATCCCAGTCGATGCGAAAATAAATTCTACACAATATATCAAAAATCTAGAAAAACACACAGCTTCAGTTACGAGTTTAGTAGTACTCTTTAAAGTATGCAAACATTAGATATATAGCCATAGTAAATTGAATATTAATGTACCGTCCCCCACTTTGATCATCCAAATTTTGATACCAGTCGATGCGCAATTAAATTCTACACAACATTTCAAAAACCTAGAAAAACACACAGCTCCAGTTACGAGTTTAGTAGCTCTCTTTAAAGTTTGTAAACATTAGAGATATAGACATAGTAAATGGAATATTTATGTACCGTCCCCCGCTATAATCATCCAAACTTTGAAACCAGGCGATGCGCAATTAAATTCTACACAATATTTAAAAAATCTAGAAAAACACACAGCTCCATTTACGACTTTAGTGGTACTCTTTAAAGTTTGCAAACATTAGATATATAGCCATAGTAAATTAAATATTTATGTACCGTCCCCCACGGTAATCTTCCAAATTTTGATATCTGTTGATGTGCAATTCAATTCTTTACAACATATCAAAAATCTAGAAAAACACACAGCTTCAGTTACGAGTTTAGTAGTACTCTTTAAAGTATGCAAACATTAGATATATAGCCATAGTAAATTGAATATTAATGTTTCGTCCCCCACTTTGATCATCCAAATTTTGATACCAGTCGATGCACAATTAAATTCTACACAACATATCAAAAATCTAGAAAAATACACAGCTCCAGTTACGAGTTTAGTAGTTCTCTTTAAAGTTTGCAAACATTAGATATATAGCCATAGTAAATTGAATATTTATGTACCTTCCCTCACTTTAACCATCCAAGCTTTGATACCAGTCAATGCGCAATTAAATTCTACACAACATATCAAAAACCTAGAAAAACACACAGCTCCAGTTACGAGTTTAGCAGTTCTCTTTAAAGTTTGCAAACATTAGATATATAGCCATAGTAAATTGGATATTTATGTACCGTCCCCCACATACACCATCCAATGTTTGATTCCAGTCGATGCGTAATTAAATTCTACACAACATATCAAAAATCTAGAAAAACACACAACTCCAGTAAAGAGTTTAGTGGTACTATTTAATGTTTGTAAACATTAGAGATATAGACATAGTAAATTGAATATTTATGTACCGTCCCCCACTTTAATCATCCAAACTTTGATACCGATGCGCAATTAAATTCTACACAACATACTAAAAACCTAGAAAAACACACAGCTCCAGTTACGAGCTTAGTAGTTCTATTTAAAGTTTGCAAACATTAGATATATAGCCATAGTAAATTGAATATTTATGTACCGTCCCCCACTTTAATCATCCAAACTTTGATACCGGTCGATGCGCAATAAAATTCTACACAATATATCAAAAACCTTAAAAAAACACACAGCTCCAGTAAAGAGTTTAGTGGTACTATATAATGTTTGTAAACATTAGAGATATAGCCATAGTAAATTGAATATTTATGTACCGTCCCCCACTTTAATCATCCAAACGTTGATACCAGTCGATGCGCAATTAAATTCTACACAACATATCAAAAATCTAGAGAAGCACACTGGTCAAGTTTAGAGTTTTACTGTACTCTTTAGTGTTTCTAAAAACTCAAGGCAAAAGCCCATTTTATATCGATGTTTAAAGTCACGTTTCCCACCCACAATAACATTATCCTACCACAAATGATATAAAGGGTGATTTATGATTTATAATTACACATAATATTCGTGTTTAAGACTGATAGTTTTTCAAAATATATAGTTTGTATCGTTGGATACAGGGATTCTGGTAGCCAGGTGTAGGGGTCCATCCCATTTAAAATTCATCTCTGGAATTTTCATCTCTAAATGAATTTACGTCTGTATTTGATGCTTCCATCATCAAGTCTATGACTTACTAGAAATGGGGAGGACGACCAGGCGGACGTGGAAGGTTCGATCAAATCTTTAGCGAGTAAGTCGTCCACGTGCTCGTTTATCGTTTTGTTCTCCTCGTCTCCTAGATTAAAAGGTTTACTCCTTAAAGGGGCCATATCTGTTGCCATCTCAATGTGGTACTTGTAATTCTTGACTCTGCCAAGGCTATTCGGATCCCAAGCAAATATGCCCTCAAACTCGTGAATGAGTTCGTAAAGTTTTCTGCGAATATCTTCTGGAACATCCGGACCCACCTCGACAACTTTATATTTTTTGTCTACGGGTAGAGCTGTTGTTGACGATTCTGCTAACCCTCTTTTAGTATTTCCTCTCTGGCTCTTACCGGAGGGTCGTTTCTTCTAATCAGCTCCAGATTTTCCCCGTCTATTGATGAAATCGAAACAGCATCTGTTATCCTAAAGAAATCGGTTAATCCATATCGCGTCCAAAGACTGTTTTTTGGCGTGAGTGGAGCTCAGACATTGTGAACCATTGACACTAGACAATTTGTTCTCCGGTCAATGGATAGATTGAAATCCTGGAGAAAGTCATCCCCTAAAATGCAGTCTTGATTTTGCACGTCTACAATTAGCATTGGGTATTGGATCTGCTTGTTTCCTAGTACGAAAGTCATTTTTGCAATTCCTTCATTTGACATAATGTGATTACTCACGGAGCGTAAGACCAAAAGGTCGTTCTTGATAGTTGGGAAATCCACAACGAATCGTTTTGAAATTAGCGAACAAACAGCTCCGCTATCGACTAGAGCCTCGATTGTTTGGTTGTGAACTTTTATATTAATTTTTGGTCCTGATAGATTCTGAGCTTACGATTTCTTTTGTGTGGGGCAATTTGATATTGTGTTGATACTCACTGTTTCTATTTGTTTTCCTTGTTTATTCCTGTTAGCATCATTGCGGGGCGCAGATAAGAATGGTGCTGAAGGTATCTGCGCCCAGATTAGTTTTCCGGTACCACTGGCTCTTCATTTTGAGCTTCTTGAGCATTTTGTGGCTGGAATTGTAGTGGAGGGTGGTTTGTCAATGCGCTTTTCGGAACTCCGTTGCGGTTCTGCTGATTTCCTCGCTCTCGTTGCGGGTTAAATGGCTGGGCTTGTGGGTTGTAACGATCATATCCGCTATACTGCTGACCTTGGCGATAACCATTGTTGTTATGGCGATGCGATTGGCGATGAGGAGTGTAATTTCTGTTTCCATGACGTGGGTTTGTACGATGGTTATTCTGTCCCTGATTTTCCCGTTGCTTTGTCCTACACTCGAATTCCTTGTGCCCTGGCCTGTGACAGTAGTAGCAAAGCATTGGTGGGCGAACTTGTTAGGTTAAAGGTGTAACTTGCCGCTGGTATGTCTGTTGTTGTGGTTAAGGATAACGAGCTCTACTTTGAAGTTGATTCGCGTGTATATCTGCGAGGACGGATTGTTTGATTAAATTTGCATAGGCATTCATTTGAATTCCTGACGTGTCCTCCATTGGTGTGTTGAGTATGGAGGAGCTCGGTACAGGGGAGTAAACTGCTCGTGTTTGCTGTTGGAAATCTTGGTTACAGGCTGGATTATGAGCAAAAGACTGTGTGGCTCGTATATCTGCCACTTCGCGCATTAGGGTCGCTATCGTTTCTGCTTGTAGGGCCGTTACCTGTGATGTCCCTTGTGCCTCCGACTGAATGGGGAATGTGCCTGTTGATGGTGAGACAAACTTGAAAACCGGCTTGTTATTTGACTGCGTGACCGAACTGAGCCCAAGCTCCTCAAAGTATTCGAGAGTATCAATATGTTCTTTAACATCATCCATTGGCTTCAGTTGGGAATGTAAACATACAGCTTCTTCCCTTGGAAGGTTTTGTGTAATTGTCCGCAGATACTCCTCGGTCTTATCGGGTGTCCAGTCATCAGCTAATTCAAATTTTACCCGGATGGCATAAACAGAAGACCTCTCGTTCGGCCGTGGTTTCTGATTTAGAATTTCGAGAAGTTCCTGATTGCTCGGGGGTGTCATTGGAACACTGTTTAAAAAAGATTCACAAAGTTCAGTTAAATGTAACATTAACATCTGTAATTAAGTGTCTGTTGGAGAAAAGCCATTGCTTGGCTTCCTCAGCCTCGAATGCATTTCCAAGATTAGATTTCATTTTCTGCTCCTTAATTCCATTATTCTGTGCCCACATCGCATACTGTGGAAAGAACAGTTTTACATGCCATGTTCTAAGAGGCCGCTATAAAAGGGCATGGGGGCGATGGTAGGCATTTCTTAGTCGGAGTCGTCGCCATAGGGGCCCAACCTACAAGTTTCTTGCAGGACTGCCGGAGCCAAAATGGCCAAAGGCATCGTAAAAAACCCAAAAAATTTGCCGGCTCGCGAGCTACGCTCGCTCGTCGGGCGCCTCTTTTCCGCGGCCCTTACAAATACAATCTTTTTTCTCCCCTCCCTTTCTTTTTTTTTCTTCCCTTTCCCTTCATTTCTCCCTTTTTCATATCCCTAATCCCTATTCTTGCCGTTCCGTAACTTTGTACTTTCGTATATACTTTTATAGTATATATTCCCCTCTTACGTGATAATTCAGTGTTATACATGTACTGGGAGAGGACTTTTAATCCTGTGCGCAATTCCTTCCCAGATACGTAAATCTTTATGTGCAATATGATTTTAATCAAAATGCGAATTAAAGTACACGGTTGCCCATAAATGATAATATACTGTAAACAAGAAACTGAAATGTTCAGCTGGAAATTTGATATTTTATTCTATAGGAAACTGAATGACTTGTTTTATAAAGCAAAAACTTGTTTTATAGTTTTACTACTAAATGGAAATATTTTAATTTAAACTGCTTTCAACTTATCGAAGTAGAACTTGTATTGATTTATATTTTTAGAATTTTATATCCCGTAGGATTATTATTAGTTTTCATACATATAATTTCAGTACTTGAAAGAAAAGAAAACGTAGCGATGGAGATCTCATTAGCTATTACATAAATTCGTAACCGTTTCGGTTTTAATTTTAAAATGGAATTATAACTAGAAATTTAAATATAAATATCAAAATCTCAAACTCACGGTTTTGGAAGGGTAGTGCTTTTTGTAACTTGAAACAACTATTCCCTGGGTGCTTTTATGACCCGAAAACCTGAGTTCAAAGAAATCGACAAAGTACCAACGCGTATTATTTGAAAGATAATAATATTGATTGAAAGTTAAAGTTTGTCAACGTCAGGTCTCCCTATCATATGCTCTAACCAGTGCTCCCAACGATTCCCACCAGGCGTTACGCCTCTCCGTCTGTCAGGTGGCAAAGCAAGGCCCGAGCAGAGTGTCAAGCCCCTTTTCACCCACCCACAATGAAGAGATAACTTGTCACGTCAATTGTCACAATTATTTTATGTACTGACAAATACCTTGTAAATTAGACTACTTCACAGTGAGGATAAATTTTGTAACAATGAGGATCGCGAGCGGTTCAATGTCACTGGTGACTTGACGGTTGTGTGACGATTTGGAACTGGAGGTGATGTGGCAGGGCTGGCAGAAAGTTGCTAACTGCTACTTGGAATGATGAGGAACCTTTGGATAGTGACGACTGTGGAGAAAACCGTTGAGGTGGACAAACTTCAGACTAAACCGGGTGGCTGCAGTAGAGAACAACATTTCCAAAAATAAGTACTTTTCCCCTGTTCACTCTCATCATAATTCCTCAAGTAACTGATTAGAAATCTGACCGAGTGGAACTCACCAAAGCGATAAACTATTTCGAGGAGGATCCTAATGGAAACGATGACCTCCACTGCTTATCAATAATTTGGAATCCCGGTCGCTGGAGCCTTATCGTCTGTTGACAAATAGCGACCTGTAGCACCCAGAAGAGATTTAATTTTCGCATCCGTATTGTTCCATAAAATTCCCAAGTAGTTTTCCACAAACAGAATGTACAGCAGTTTTTACTTACAATTTTATGTCTGCCCTTAAGAGATGAAAATCCTAGATCAACACTGGGCCTTGGAATGTTGTTGGTCGCTGATTCACCAACTAGTTGTTTGTAACAAATCTGGAACTGTACTGGAAACTGCTGGGTTCCTTGAGTAACTCTGGATTTGGAACTAATTAAAGTTTGGCTGTAGAATTCTTAAAGTTGAACTTTGAGAGTTTAATTTGGAGGTGGAGGTAGTGCTTCTGAAGAACTCTTGTAAAGAACCGACTGTTCATAGACAAGAGTAAACCGAAACTGAGGATTAGTTTTAGAAGTTCAAGGTTTTCTTCACTATGACGACAACAGTCTTGTTGATATCCCGACCAATCCCGGTTCAGATAACAACAGCTTGTCTGTGAAGAAATGTGGTCGCAGGTTTTAGTAGTAGCTCCATGCAATCGTATAGCACACCAAGCTCTTTGTGTTTCGAAGGACTTTGCTCCTTCATCATGACGATGCGAAAATGTAGGCTAAAAGTTCATACCTGCGTTATGATATTGAGAAGAAATAGAAGGTGCCCTGTGACATACATACACACGTTATATTCCCCTGTATATAACGTGAGTATGTTTGCGAATTGTAGTACAAGGCTTTCCGCTATTGTATAACAAAAGTTAAAACGTTAAAATTGTATAGTTATTTCGTTAAGAGATATTGTCTCATTATTTGGTATCACCGGCTCGGGAATGTGTCTCCCAGAACAAAATCATCAAGTAATAAAAGCGATAGAAAGACTACCCGGACTTGGTGTGCCTCTTCTCTTGCTTATGCTTGCTACTGCCATGCTATGTTTGCTTACTTCCTCCATACTACTGTGCTGGAGTTTCTCTCTGCGCTTTTTTTGCTTACATCTCTCTACCTTTGCGTCGTACAACTGGAGCCAGAAACGCGGTGGTGTTGGGGCAGATAGAGAGACGTGTTGTTGTTGTTGAGCTGTCTTCGCGTTAGAGCAGCCATCACAATGTGGATTAGTCCCTGCAACCCGAAAACTGGTACCCCTCAACCCGACTACCGATACCCGTCAACCCGACACCCGATGCTCCTCAACCCGACACCCAATGCCTCTCAACCCGACACCTAATGCCCAACAACCCGACACCTAATGCCCCTCAACCCGACACCTGATGCTCCTCAACCCGACACCCAATGCCTCTCAA
>JAAXOA010004222.1:0-10526 GCA_036561885.1 Salina celebensis
ACTCAATGTTGATAAGACTAAACTGATTGTTTTCGGAAAGAAAAGCTTAGTGAAAAAAGCTAGTCAACTAAAAGTGAAAATACAAGGTACAAGTATTCTTAAAGTAACTGAACTCAAGTTTTTGGGTATGGTGTTTGATGAATGCATGACATTCAGAAATCACTTATCTTTTGTTAAACGTAAATGCTATGGTGTTTTATCCCGACTCTACTCCATTAAACATATTCTGTCTAAAACTAACAGACTTACTTTGTGTAAAGCGCTGGTCTTGTCTATTTTGAATTATGGGTGTGTTGTATGGTTGAGTGGTAGGTGTAAAGGAATTTACAAAGAGTATGATAGAATCATTCGTAGTATAACGCGATTTGTAGTAGGAAAGAGAAAATATGACCCTGTTTCTAATGATGTTTGTAATGATGTATCTTTACTATTTGCTGATTATAGGTACAGGTATGAACTTCGTATCCTGGCCTATAAGTCAACTTACTTGACAAACTCTGGTTTTTTCCACAACTACTTGGACTTCAGGTCTACTTCTATCACCACTAGAAATAAGACAGTTATTTTACCTAATATGGAAGTAAAGTCAAAATGGGGAAGGCTCAGCTTTCGTTATTCTGGTGTAAACGAGTGGTATGCCATTACTATGAATGTACTAAAACATGTTGGTAAACTTTCTGCTTTCAAAAAAGCTTCCTATGTAGAACTATTGGACTTACAAAAGAAAAAATATGATGATTCTATTGATTTGAGTAGTGATGATGCACTGGATATTGACATTTTGTATGACTAAATGTTACTAATCAACTATATGAAAGTTTTAATTTTAACTCAATGTTATTCTTACTTCTATATGTACCGTATATACTACAATATTTCATTTTATGAATGGTTGCAATATTTGTATAAATTTTCTTTTGACTATGTCATTGTGATCAATATCCCTCTGTCATGTATGGGTTCATTTAATGACAATAAACTATTATTATTATTATTATTATTATTATCTCTCGATTGGTCCATTACCCATATGAATAGTAAAATGAATACTAGCAGTAGCCAAAAATACAAATCAAAAGGGCTAAAGAACAAATGGAAATCGATTGGAGAAACTTGGACATATGAAGGGGGACGACAATACACAAAGTTCAGCTCGAAAGGATCCACTTGTATGAATCGTGGCCTTTCTGGAGACTGAGGCACTGAACGATTCACCCAAACATAGTCAAGGGTGTTTGAATCCTTGTCATGAGTTGTGAGGTCGGTGTGGATGGTTGGAAACTCTTTTTCCTTCAATTCCGGTATAACCTTTGAATAAATCTGCTCCATAAGTAAAGTAGAATTCAGATTGGTTGCTACAAGTTGTGAAAGAATTACAGGGACCATGTCAAACAGACAAATGTCTCGACATTTCAAATATTCCAAATGGTGGTTTCGGGAAGCGGAGAATGCATTATAATGTACATTCTCGTATTTCAAATTCGAAAATAGCAAGTACTTATGTGGTGCTGCCATGCTATGCCGTGATTACTTCACGAATTCTTAGATGGAAGAAGAAACAACCTTCAGTCTCAATCAACTAAGTGAAGTTAACTCCTTGGTTACTGCTAAGTTTTCAAGCAATCTTTCGTTGAGAGCCTTCTGCATTTTATTATCAAATTTGATGTATTGGATTACACTCATACACATGTGAAGAACAGGACCGTTTTTTTTTTTGCTTTCTTGTAAGTTTAAAGTATAACACAATGCGTTTTCAATTTCAATCAATCAACACCACGGATATTTGCCAACCCTTGAAAACTACCTATACAAGATTGTAAAACGCCATCCCAACGTGATTCGTTGGAGTGTGTCGTTAGCTGATGCGTCAGTTCAAGAGTTTTGGATGAAGAAAGAGGTTTGGATTGATTAAACTATCAAGGTTATCGTTACAGAGCCTGTTCTATGCACGCACAAATGATACATATCAAGCTGCAAAAAGTCCACAATGTAAATATTGTTACAACTTTTCCTTCCATTTTAAGTTGATTAACATGAGAAATCTCGTGGCTATCTCGCTTAAGGATTTTAGTTTTTCCTTGAAATCTATTTCTAGCAGATCTTCTCCCTATTGCATATGCGCTAACGTAATATTCAGTCATCCAGTACCGATAAATACCAGAATCAACTATTTTTTGAAATGCTTTGTATGCTGGTCCTACATTGGGTGGGGAAATCCCGTAATATCGCGAGCCAACTTTTATCAATTCACTCCCTACGAAGCAGTTAATCTTTCGACCCTTAACATAATTATTAGCTGACTCAGCAACTAGTAAAGCGTCTGGCCACTCAAGGATACTAGAAATCTTATCTGAAACATCAGTTAGACTTTTGTAGTACTCATAAATATCCGTGTAGGGAGTCTTCCCGTCTGGCAGACCCAGTTGGCTTGCATTAAAATTTAGAGGCGCTCGTTCTGAAGTTGGCACTCCGAAATATGCTATTAGAATATTGACCACATACGTCTCCTGGGAAACAAATGTCAAAGAATAGTTTAAACTCAATAGCTCCCGGAGATTTTGTATTCGATCATCCATAGAAGGCTTGACAAGAATACTTGAAATTTTGCCTGCATACAGATTTGCAACAATGATGCACACATACATCCACAGAAGTAGCAAAATATTTGGATGATTTCTTCTGTGACCACCTACTCCGGGTGTTATCAAACTGGAAATGACTTTCAGCATATCTCTCGGTCGGGAGTCTAGAAGCCATACCAGCAGAATGCAAATAACAAGTCCTATCCAAAAGGCACAGTTAAAGGGGCTCAGCAGCACCGGGAAATCGAAAGGAGAAATCGTCATGGTTTTGGAAGGCCGGCAATACAAAAGGTTGAATTCATACGGGTCGACTTGTATGAACCTTGGTCTATCATGGACACCGGTGTAATTGCTCCATATGTACTCCAAAGTATTTGCTGCCTTGTCATGGGTAGTAATATCTGTGACAATAGTCGGAAACCTTTTCTCCTTAGTTTGTCGCATCCGGAAGTAGTCGTGTTCCACAATCAAGCTGGAATTGATTGCTACTGCAGCAATTTGTGATAGTATTTCGGGGACATTGGTAAGCCAGCATGAGTTGTAACTGTAAGGGCGACAATTCACATAGTCTAAATGGTAATTACGTTTGTAACGCCATAGGTCGTAGTTCGGTTGATATTTTGAATTATAAAATAACAAGTAGTTGCGATTTTCTGTCATTTTAAAATGATATTCTGCTCGATTTGAACTTCTCAAGCCTCTATATTCATTTTCACCTGTCACTTTTGTAAGCTAAACGCTTTGGTCACAGTTGTGCCTTATACAACTTCGTCATAGAGACAGCCCTTTAAAATGTGTTGCTACCAAACATTTCAAGTATACTACTATACTACTAGTAGTGCTGACTTAACTGTAGCAAGTGGCTTCCTAAAATCCTAACTTGATGTAAAAATATTATAGTGTTAATATTAGTAAAGTGCATCACAGCTCTTGTACTCTAGAGCTATCGCTATCCATTACCTGATTAACTGGATGATTATGATTACCGTTTGTCCTTTGTAGTGACCTTTTCATCCCACGCGCTACTTGAACCCACTAACAATTGAAGTGTTCCATCTAGTTTTTAGGGCAAAAAATTCATAGAAGTTAGAAATAGAAAATTGAGAAACGGAACTCTTTTGAGACAGGGAGAGCGATATTTCAATTTAAGTTCCTTCTTTTTACTTTTTTTTAAATGCACGTACGTATTTTGTATGACATCGACAAAACCCCATTTTTGCAACCATTCTGGATGTAAATATCTTGGGATTTACGCAACTCCTTAATTTCTTAGAAAAACCTTTATCTTCCATAAGTTAATTTTCCTAGGTTACGAACTTGAAAACTGGTTTAAATTTGGTCTAATCAGGTCGTTGAGTACTAATTGTTGCATTAACACGCACACGATTCAAATGAATTCACCGGACTGATTGTTTCATCAATTGAAATTGACCATGTAATAAATATTATGCCAAAGGAAATTTAAGTGCGTGCGGCTGTTTTCTTCATTTTAATTTACCACGTCCACGTACTTCATGTAAATTATGTAAAATTCGAAGTAATATGAGAAATGTAAAACGTCTGCAATTAATGAAACATTGCCGACATGCACACATTATAGATGCCATTTTGGTGTGTTCCAACATTCAAATCCCACGAACATCGGAACTTCCATCATTCACATGCGTGTCACGAATGACGTACACAATGCTGACTTAATAAGACTAATTAAATTTTCGCCGGTTCTTCCTAAATATAAAAGTTATGTTTCACTTGACTTAGCTTTATTTGGCTGTTAACAGGCAAATGTGGAACAATTGTGGTTTGATAACATTTTCTGATTGAAATACAAATATTTAAATCGGAACAGTTGAGAAAACTCTTTAACAGGATTCTAAATTTGAAGCTGACAGTAAATTCTTAAAAATTGATAGATAGTATCGGGAACGGGAAATGGAAATTTAGAATCTTGACTGGACCCTAATTTTACCAATTTTATTACATTACAGTGTCGTCGGGTGGACTTCAGGCATGGATTACATCCGCTGTGGAGGAAAAATCGGTGGAAAAGGCACTCGTCCTGGGCGGATCGCTTCGGCGCGTGGCAACTGCGAAGAAACTGATCGTTTATACTACTCTTGCTGTCTCTAAATCATTGAGGTTCAATTCATATTTTCAATATTCATGGAAGGAATGCATGGGCCCTAATTTTCTATTCTATTGTTTCCTATTCAAGGGAAAAGTTGTGGGAAGTATTTGACTTGGTATTACTTCTGGACAAGGAAGTTCAAAATGGCCTGAGTCTCGATGACTACGCCAAAGTCCAAGGATTTGCTCTCTGCATTTGCACCAAATGTGTGTATCTATCTCCAAACACTTTGGTAATTATCTGCAAATCTCTCAACATAGTTTTTATGTGATAAATTAAAAATGCACTTTAAAATTTATTTTAGATATTGCGAAATTGTGACGAGATATTCGAAAAGTACACAACATTTGCAGCCCTGCAGAATGGAACTGATATAGATTCCACTGTGTATCTATTCACCCCAAGTACCGAGCATGGACGAGCACTGGAAAAACTCGTGCATTTCTATGTTGATGTTGGTGACAGGCCAAAAGGTAGTTGATCCACTGTACAACTGCATTCAGAGTATCAAATTCAATCATTGTTTTCCTTATGCGTAACCAATCATACAGGCTACTTTGGAAAGTACTTCAACTTGTGGATAAAGAACAACATGAAAAATTCGGAAAAGCTGGATGAGAAATACAACTTGCGCATAGCCTTGGATGAAACTAGCCAAAAAAGGTAATGTCATACTTAATTAGTAAAATAATATGGATACTGATATGCTGCTTCTTCCATGACCTCCAGCTTGGAAGTTGACTCGTCGATTGTCAATTTTGTGGGAAATCATCCACTAGACATGTCTGAGGGTACCTTGCAAAGCAAAATGAATGCAGCTGGGTGCATTGAAAGAGTATGAATTAGATACACTCAAAAGCTGATTATGCAAAAATCAAAGAATTAATTTTCAAAAATAATTTACAGTATGCTGTGGAAAAGCTCTTGCAGTTCTATGATGAAGACATACGAAACATTGGACAGGTAATCGCATATCTTGAAGTTAGCACTAAATTAATAATTACTGTGGTTGTTATATAAAAACTCTTATCTCATCAGGGAATACAACGAAGCCTTGCAGCTCCTACTGAGATTTTTACGAACGAGCCGATCGCAATTGTGGGAATGAGTTTCCGTCTTCCAGGGGGAAATAACGTGGACGAGTTCTGGGACTTGTTGGCCCAAGGGAAAGAAGCGATTCAGGTTTTACCTACTCATCGTTGGACTAAAGAACACACATCATTACCTTGTAATGATAGAAATTTCCAAGCTGGATTCCTAAATCTTCCTATTGACGAGTTTGACGCAAAGTTTTTCGGAATCTCTCCGAAAGAAGCTGTCTTCCTCGATCCCCAGCAACGTCTTTTACATGAAGTTTGTTGGGAGGCTATGGAAGATGCTATGATTGATCCCCTCAAGTTACAAGGAACCAACACTGGAGTCTTTGTTGGTTCATGGGTCCATGACTACAGGGACATTGTGATTAGAGCCGATGACGTCGACTTTTTCAGGGCCTACATGGGAAACTCGATTGCTTCTGGAGCAGCCCGATTATCCCATTTCTTAGGGGCAACAGGACCAAGTATTGCTACAGAATCGGGATGTTCTTCCGCCATAGTTGCTGTGCATATGGCGTGCAAAAGTTTACGCGATGGGGAAACCAATTTAGCGATGGCGTGTGGAGTTAATCTATTGATTAATCCGGTTGATAAGAATACCCTAAGCTTTGTTGTAGCACCAGACGGCAGGTTTGCAAAAACAACTTTTCCTACTAACATCTTGTCATTACTCAAGTTAACTAACAAACAACTTCAAAACCTATTTCAGATGCAAAACCTTTGATGAGGATGCCAATGGTAAGTTTTGATGCTATAGTTCTGGAATAAAATGTACCATTTACACTAATTCTTTGCAGGTTTTGGAAGAGCTGAAGCATGCGCAGTTCTGCTTATGAAGCGGTATTCAGATGCTATGAAGGACGGGGATAATATCTGGGGATTGATTCGTGGGTCGGCTGTTACCCAAGAAGGTAATTGTAAAAAGTTAAAAATTGAAAAGTTTGTTTGTTATAAGAAAAACTTAATTTACGCTGCATGTTTTCAGGATTAAGCAAAAGCTTGGGCACCCCAACAGTTCACTGCGAAAGTTTGGCAATGGAGCTAGCCTTGAAAGACGCCAATTTAAAAGGCAGCGATGTTGGTTACGTTGAAGCTCACGGTACTGGGACGGCTGTGGGTAAATCCATCATAATCATTCAGTGCATCGCGTGATTGATTGGTATTTTAATGGTTGTGTACAAATTATTTAAAATTAAACAGGAGACCCAATGGAAATTGCGGCAATAACGAAGGCATACGGAAAAGGTAGAGAAGAGCCATTAATTATTGGCTCAGTTAAGACTAATGTTGGGCATACTGAGTCTGTTTCCGGTATAACTGGAATCATCAAGGTCTTGCTTTCAATGAAAAATGAAACGATTCCTCCGCACTTGAATTTGAAGAAATTAAATCCAAAAATAAACCTTGAAGCAATACCAGCTGAAATTCCATTGGAACTGACCCCATGGCCGAAGCGAACTGATCGAATCCGAGTAGCTGGAGTCAGCTCATTTGGAATCTCTGGAACTGATGGACACGCAATAATACAAGAGCCTCCCGCCCAACCACGCTCTAAAATCAACTTTAATCAAGACCGGCCACTGCACATCATGAAATTTTCGGCAAAATGTATGGAATCACTGGATGCTCTTATCAACAAATATGAAACTATTTTCACAGAGAAAGCCGAAACAGAAAGTGACCAGGGTTTCGCCAACATGGCTTATTCCGCAAATCATGGACGGTCTACATTCAACTGTAGGGCTGTCATTGTGGCAGATAATTTCAGAAAAGCTTCAACGATTCTAAGGGAAAAGTCCTACAAACAGGTAGAGATTCAGGGGAGTGGATCGTCGTTATGTTTTCTGTTTACTGGACAAGGCTCACAATACCCCAACATGGCAGCCAGTTTATATGCGACATCCCCTGTCTTTAAGTACAACTTTGATATCTGCAGTCAGGTACTTCGTGACCGGTATGACATCCGATTGAATGAAGTTCTATGGGGATCATCCGAGAATAAGGAGCTAAGCCGAACGCTGTACAGCCAAACATCGATATTCTGTGTGGAATACTGTCTTCTGAAGATGTGGGAGTCATGGGGTGTCAAACCAGATTACGTTGTAGGTCACAGTTTGGGCGAATTTGCTGCTGCTGTTGCAGCCGAATTAATTTCCTTCGAGGATGCACTGATGTTGGTTGCTGAACGGAGTAAACTCATCGATAGCCTGACACCAGGAAAAATGCTGGTTATAAAAAGCGACAAGAGAACTGTCGATGAAGTTATTTCAAAGTTTAAACAATCAAATCCCATGTTTTGGGTTGACTATGCAGCTTTGAACTCGCCTGATCAAACTGTTGTCGCCGGTGACTGTGGGGAAATCAATGAGTTCGCAAAATTTTGCAAAGAAAAACAACTGAAGTCGGTAGTTTTAGCTGCCACCCATGCATTCCACTCCCGGCATATGGACCCCATTCTGGAAGTATATAGACAAGTTGCCTTGACAGTTAAACAGCAGCAGCCAAGCAGCACAGCGCCCAAGTTTGTGTCTGGTATGGAGGGGAAGATGCTGGACCCTGAAGAAATTGACGCAGACTATTGGGTGCGTCATACCAGAGAGAAAGTAAACTTCATTGACGCTTGTAAAGCGATCCAGTCTGAAAGCTGTGGACTATTTCTTGAAGTGGGTCCACATCCAGTTCTGTCAGCCTTAGTGATGATGAACACTGAAGGACAATCTGTTACATGCTTGCCATCAATACGTCGCAAAGAAGACGAATGGACTACGATGCTGGATACTCTTAGTAAACTCTACCTATCCGAGTGGAAGGGTGATATTGACTGGAAAGGCTTTGATAAACACTACCAGAGAAAGCGCGTAAGTATTCCATTCTATCCCTTCAACCGGAAACCAATGTGGATTAAAACACGGCCACCGATGGCAAGCCTTCATCCCTTGCTTGGAAAGGTGCTACCAAATGCTTCCGGGTGTTCTGTCTTTGAGCAGTCGCTGACCCTCAAAAAAGCCGACTTTGTCCAGGATCACGTCATCGGAAACACAATCATCTTTCCGGGAGCAGGCTTCCTGGAAATGTGTCTTGTAGGAGGACACTCTTCAGTACAGGCTTTTGGCGACACATTTTTTCATCCTAGACGACCTGTTGCTCTGAAAGCGCTTAAGATAAAATTACCTTTAGCCCTGTCCGAGTCACAGTTATGCGTCCTTCAAACTGTAGTCACATTAGACACCAAAGATGACGAAGCCGTGTACACCGTTACTGTTTCCCGACTAGACAACTCGGACTCTTCCAACGGGGGCCAGTGGCGACAGCATGCTACCGCAGAATTTATTCCAGTAGCTCCAGCCCTACCCGCGGAAGTTGGCCTGATAAATGTTGAAGACATTCAAGAAAACTGGGAACCATCAGACACCAAAGATTTTTATGCCAGGTTGCCAGAAGTTGGTTTACGTTTCGGTCCAAAATTCCAAAGTTTACTAAACGGATGGTCAAATGAGGAAGGTCTTCTCTTCCATGTAAAAGTACCTGAAAATTGTAATCAGTATGTTGCACATCCTGTCATTGCTGACGCGATGATTCAAGCTGCTATGATGTGGAGTAGCAAAGACAAAATCAAGAAAAAGCTACAAGTTCCAGTTCACATCGGTGAATTCATTATGTTAGAAACTTTCACCAAAACCGAGCTTTATATTTATTGTTCTGCTGGAGCCAGTGGAACCGTTTACAGCTTACTTACTGATCCCACTGGAAAGCCATTGGCATACATGAGCTGCATAGATTTCGCAGAAACAACGGTAAAGTTGGTGGAAGGAATGATACATCAGCAACATGCCGCTATGCCTCAACTCTGGGAGGAAATTTGGATCCAATCTGTTGGACCAATGCAAAGAAGAATTGATCACAATTGCAAAATTATCATTCCTGATGATATCTTGGAAGATATTTCAAAGTTAGGCAGGTTGCCAGAAGATGAAGCTCGAAGATACTCTGTTTATTGCACAATGTCAAATTACTACTTTCTACGAGCTCTATACGACCTAGGATGGGCTCCAACTCTCGATTTACCCTTTTCCTCCGAAGAGCTCATTCAGAATCTCGGAATCCAAAATAAGTTCAAACCTTACGTCAAGTTTTTCCTGAAGTCTCTCAAAAATGTTAACTTTCTCCGGGCAATCAATGCTTCGTCATATTTGGTCACATCAAACTACCCAAATTCAAGTGAAGTATTATCTTGTTTAGATAATCTGGAGGGTGAAAATCTCGAAACAGAGGGTTTGGGTTTGATGCAAGGTTTAGGAAACAAACTAGGCGACATTTTTAAGGGAGAGACTGATTCTCTTAGTATTTTGTTTCCAAATGACTCCTCTAAACCTTCCGCCCAGAAGTTTTATGTCAATCTTTTTCCTTTCGCAATTCCTCCAGTAAATGCAGTAAATTTACGATTTTTCCAAGAGTATGTAAAAGCAATAGAAGCCAGTAAGGTCCCGTCAGACGAACAGGCTGATAAGCCAGTCATACGTGTCTTGGAAATCGGCGCAGGTAGCGGCACATTTAGTGAACTTTACTTGGAAACATTGTCCAAAACTGGCATTGCCGTCGAATACCATTATACGGATATCTCAGGTAACAAACTTTCTCTTTCAGTTCAGATTATAATCTTTGCTCAATCTAATATCAATTCAGGGCTATTCTTTACATCTAATTCTTCTGTGATTTTTT
>JAAXOA010004223.1:0-10525 GCA_036561885.1 Salina celebensis
AAGCAGCTCAAGACGATCAATCAAGTCCTTGACATACAGCCACTTGTTCATGGTACAAACCACAGATATGGTTGAAACATTGGGAATTGCCCGAGCAGCCAATACGTTACGAATTGTATAATCGGAAGGAAATCCCAAACACATTGCCAACTCTTCGAGGCATGGAAATTGCATCCACTTCAAGTACAAAGGCTCCAACATTCGAACGTGCAGCAATCGCAGGTGAGAGCGGCAAGCAAAAAGAATGGTATCCCAAGGTTCCCAAAAATCAGTGTCTGACGAAGCGCTTCCATATTCTTGCGGCTCATCGCAAACGAGTTCTTCCATCATATTCAAATTTGGCAAGTTCAAGACAATATGACCGCAATCCATATTAGAAATCATAACCCTCTTTACGTTTTCCATAAATCGCAAGATTGATTTTCCACAGTTTTCAGGTCCATGGTCCAACACAGCTCGGTTATAGACAATTTCCAAATGTTTGATCCGTTTCCAAGTCTCTTGAAAAGATTCCGATATGCCATCATCTCCGGCATAGTACTTTCTTTCATCACTGAAAACCCGAACTTGCAATGCATTTCGTGAAAAGCATTCTGGTCCATCTTGGGCAAATTTTGCAAGACGAGACAGATCAATTTGAGTCAAGGGCCAACTAATAGTTGGTACTAGGCGCTTTCTGCTCTTTTTTGCCGACACCGACAAATCCACCCTCGCAGCATCCATCCAGTAATCGACGCTTTCTTTCCATTCCTTTGAAACAAGACGACAAGTTTTTGGGGATACTCCACTTTGTTCCAGCAAGTGTCCGAAAGCCTAAATTTTTATAACCAGAAACCTCATGTATGAATGCTACATCGGTACCGATTTCAATGTTTTATAATAAGTTGCGTTTTAATCACATACGTCTCGGAAATTCATAACCTTCACAGCCCCGTGCAAGTGTTCAAAAAATGGGGGATATGCAAAACACAAGTTACGAACATCTTCAAAGGTGGGCAACTTGGCTGCAATCATCCGCCAGACCTAAAGACAATTTGCATTAAATAACGAGAAAGTAACACGTACTATTAATTGTTTTTATTGTGCTTACCTCAATCGGAATCGTAACAAAGTAGGAAGATGTAACAACCATGGTGTTTGCTTCGAACGAACTCAATGACATTTTCCAAACCAATTGGCTCTTTGCGTGCTAGACGGTAGTTTAAAGTCAAAGTCAGACAACGCAAAAAAAAAACTAAAATAAAACATAAAAACATGGTAATCCTTAATGGTCCGTCATGTAACAAGACATTTTAAAATAAAAAATATAAATTTACAAACAAAAACTTGCAATTACAAAAGTCACTTCCATGTTTATATTTTACAAAGCGAATATACACACACGCAAAAACGCCACAATTTTTCGGAATCGCGTTTTTACGACGAGCCAATACAATTACAAAAACGCCACAATTTTTCGGAATCGCGTTTTTGCGACGAGCCAATACACTTACAAAAACGCCACAATTTTTCCGAATCGCGTTTATACGACGAGCCAATACACTTACAAAAACGCTACAATTTTTCTGAATCGCGTGTTTACCATAAACCAATACACTTACAAAAACGCCACAATTTTTCGGAATCGCGTCTTTACGATAAGCCAATACACTTACAAGCACGCCACAATTTTCGGAATCGCGTTTTTACGACGAGCCAAAACACTTACAAAAACGCCACAATTTGGGGGGGTCCTGGTTTAACGACGATTGAATACGCACACACAAAAACGCCACAATTTTTCAGGGTCCTCTTTTTACGACGGGTAAATACACACACAAAAACGCCACAATTTTTCGGTATCGTGTCCTTATGATTAGCCAATACATGCACAAAAACGCCACAATTTTTTGGAATCGCGTTTTTACAAGGAGCCTATACACACACAAAAACGCCACAATTTTTCGGTATCGTGTCCTTATGATTAGCCAATACATGCACAAAAACGCCACAATTTTTCGGAATCGCGTTTCTACGAGGAGCCAATACACACAAAAACCCTACTCGCGTCTGGATTCAACACATTTTTTGGCGCCCAAAAATCCCCACATTTTTTTGCAATATTCGGCATGAGTCAGTAAGGTAAACTACATCATTTTTAATTAGTCGTAGTCAAAGTCATACCTTGTTCATCATATACATATAATACATGTGCTTGTATTTTTAAAAGTAATAGTATTTCCCAATTTATTACCTCTACAGGTACTGTCGTGAAGAACGAAGCGCCCACAGCTTCAACACCTTCCTCATTTTTCGGTTCCATCTCGAAAATTTAAAGCTTCTGACCGATTTGGCTTCAGACCTTGTTCAATTTTTGGGTTATATTGGTTTTTACTATCAAGGTCAATGTTTAAGACTTACATCCAATAGATTGAAAATCGTCAGATAACCAATCAATCAATCTTTAATATTTTCACAATCAAGTCAAATCAATAAAACTCACAATCAAAAACTTTAAACAAAAATACGCAAGGCTTTCCGATACTAAATCAATTAAATTATTAATAATGCACATACAAACACACAAAAACATCAATATTTTGTTCTACCATAATTATTAATAATGCACATACAAACACACAAAAACAATAATATTCTGTTCTGCCATAACTATTAATAATGCACATACAAACACAAAATACACTCGAAATTTTATATTTTAATTTAAATCAATAAAACATTTATGAACAACAATTCAGTTTACATTCAACAGTATACTACCACATACACAATAAATAAATATTATTGATATGATAATAACACATAAACGCACAGTTTTAATAACGATACTCATTGCCTTGGTCAGTAGAATACCACCATAAATTGTCGCGTTCTCCTAAATACTTGGGCTTGATCACTTCAAAGAAACATCCGTCAGCAAACACTCGCTTCAATCTTTGAACCATTGCTTTAGTTGGAGGCCCAGTGATTCCACCCTCCCTGACAGTAACCTTTAAATCGGAACGAGCGACCCGCATTCTTGGGTCCGTCTCATCAAAATAGGGTCCAGTTGAAGACAAACGTCCAAGACACATAATCTGCAGGTGCTCCAGAGTTTTAACTTCATTACACACTTGGGAAATCCACCAGTACAACGTCTCATCTTCGTAGGAAACTGCCAAGTAAACTGCCTTAAGATTTGGAAACCGACTAGATAAATCCAGTGAAGGACCAACAACGTCTACAAAAGTATCCGTGTTCTTCAAATTTAGCTCTTGCAAATTTCTGAACGTCAGTCTCTGAAGAAAATGATCCATTCCTTGGCCATGCCGTGTATTGTTACACAGCAGTTTTAAACTTGACGCGCAGGTTTCAAGAATTTTCCACTTGTTTGGTACCAATACAGGGTCTTTTTCAGAAAATACAAGTTGTTCCAGCTGACACAAATTCGGCAGATACTCGAGCACATCCAATGTCCCAGTGGCAACTTCAAATACTACCGATTTCACGTTCTCCATCTTAATCAAAAACGGTTTCAAAGCTTCTCGATCCAGCATTCTAAATGGAAGGCACTCCTTAATTTCCCAATGTTCAACGTACTTCCAAACATTTTCCAATTTAGCGCTAGTTATCAGTGAGCTAGCTTCATCTTTCGGTAAGGGTGTGGTCCTTCTGTTTGCCCCTCTTAGCAGTAATCTGTTTCCGACAAAGGGATTTTGGCCAAGTTCGGAATACTCATTTAATGTTTCAATAAAGTTGGCTGCTACTGCAAAAACCATATTCGCACATGGGTAATGGTAGTCATTTCCTCCCTTGAAAGATATTGAGTAAATATTGCTGGTGCGGTAATGATGATCGACAGACTCCTTCCACAATTTTGAAACCAAGCGGCATTCGAGCCCTGAAGTTGGCTCAAGAAAATTGTTCTCTAAAAGAATGTCCAGCACCTATAAAAGTTTACAAATATATAAGCATGTAAAAACCATTGCGATATAAACTTTTCTTGAAAAGGTATACCTTCGGTGTCAACTGCGCAGTTTTCTTGCAATGAAACCAGTCCTCAATATCAACATACAACGCTTGATCCACCAAACACAAATTTTCAACATCATGGTAGCTCTCCATGGTCTTTGCAATCATCCTCCTTACCTAACGAAAAATACAGGTCCAAATTAGCATATCAACCAACCCCCCAATCTTTTTTATTATTCCCTGTTCTTACCTCAATCGGTATATCAAAATACGCCATTTTTTAAAAACCGTGCCTTATATAAATGACAAATAAACACCCTCTAGAAATTCAAATCGAAATTAATGCAAAAGTTAATCTTCTTCAATCCTATGTAAAAACAAACAAGAACATCATAATATGCATACCTAACAGTCGCAAAATTAACAGCTCCCAAGGCAGACCTTCAATACAAAACTTGGAAAACTAAACAGACAAAAAAATGGCTCCTACGGCGGTCCCATAATAAGAAACTTGGAAAACTTAACAGTCATAACAACTAGTCGTACAAACTACTAATCAACACCATTAAATATCTACAAGGTCAATAAAAAAATAATAAAAATATTTAAACAAAAAGTCATAGAAAACAACCACAACTTGGATATTAAGCAAAAACGACTTTACAAATAATGATATCACCCCAAGTGCTTTCTTTGTAATTGCCAATAAAAGTAGGGAGTACATGTGCACACAAAAATAACTAAAATATTATGATTGCAAATAGAAGTAAGGAGTACATGTACACACAAAAATAACTAAAATATTAGGATTGAAAATAGCAGCGTGGGGTACATGTACGCACAAAAATAACTAAAACTCAATGATGATACTATTATTATAATAATATACAAGACTAATTTCATATCTTTAAGTTTATTACTAGACAACTCATACTACAACAAAAAATATATACATAGGGGGGTTCGGAACATGGATGTGTTGTGACGCCTTTCCCTAACGATTCAAACAACACGTCACGTGCTATGTAGAGTTTTAGTTGTAAGCTGTTGTAAGTTGTAAGTTGCAAGTTGTAGTTGTTGTGAGCTGTCTTTACCTTCTAACTCGCATAAATACGTACGGTTCAAAACATTTTTTAAAACATAACCTATTCACCTTGCTATTTACTCCCACGAGTAGATAACATACATCAAATGAATAATACTTAAAGATTACATTAACCTAACTTCAATAACTTGCCAGAGCAATTAAACATTGATTCGACAGGTATAGCATACTAATATATAAACATACATGTATACAAAAAAATGATAAAAATACACTCGACTACTACTTTGCTTAATATGATCTAATTAATTTGCTTCGACTAGTACGCGTTTGGAATGCACGATCGCAATTGTATAGATTTGACACAAGGAAAACAAGCGGCCAATGCATTCATCCAACACATTGGGTCACTCCCTCTCCCACCGTGCTGCCCTCCACAAAATGACAACCTTTTTACAGCTAAACTTCCCTTCCCGTACAAAGAAATACAAATAGGAAAGCCGTCAAATAACAGGTGAGGCACGTAAGCGGAATATAACTCAATTACTTCCAAGCAACGAAACTTGTTCGAAAAGTCTACCAACTTCTGGGAAAACTGCCCCTTGTCCCCTTTGACGGATCCAAGGCAGTTTATTCCTGGGAAATAGATTCCAATGATTTTTAACTTGGGGAATCGGTCGGGCGTCATTGCCTGCAAAATCTGCATGGAAGTTATATCACTTGCATGAGTTCGGTAGAAACGAATTTCTTCCAGATTGGGGAGTTGTACAGTTTCAATGGCTCGCTTGAAATATGTATCGAAATTCGAAACGGTTAAGCGCCTTAGACCGTCGCTGCAATACTGACTTAGTAGTGTCTGCTCCCAATGCATACTGGTCCAATGACTAACATGATCGTTGTCAAAGTTAATGTCTTCCACCAGTTGTGGATTGGGTACAAGTTTAATTACACTACCAAATGCAAAATGAATGAAGCAATCGATGCTGACAACCTTTGTCATTTGGGAAAGCAAGGGCTGAAAGTAGCGGTGGAAACCTTGATCATACCAAGGCGGTTCGTCCAGACCACACCAGTCATCACTGGGCCCGTCATCTTCTTCTCCATCTTCATCTTCTTCTATTTCAAGCACGTCAAGAATCAAGTGTCTTACATTTTGCCAAACATGGTTGGCAGAGGATGGCATCAGTTTGTTTCGTTCCAAGTTTGTTCCAGCAGTAACTTTAAAAGGGTCTCGAAACATCAGACGCACTCTTCCACCAATAAACGGATTTCGATCGTGTTCTCCAAGCTGCTTAACCAGGCGGAATCCAGTATCGTCCAGCGGTAGGTTAATCGTTACAACAGGTTCGATGATTCGACGTCCTCGATGATTGTTGCTAAAGTGTTCATCCACGACATCACGCCAATCCCTGCACACTTTTCGCAAACCCAATGCCTTGATACTGGTTGTCGCCTCATGTTTCAGCAAGCACTTCAAGGCCTGTTAACGGAAACAACGACGTTAAGAAAAAAACCAAAACCATAATCAACAAAATAATCGCATCGACCTACCTCTCTTGTCCTCAACTCGTTCAAATAGGAACCAACGTGCTCGCGAAGCTCTCCAAATGCTATACACAACCTCTCCACGTCATGGTAATTCTCCAGCCCGTGTGCTATCATCAACCATATCTGTAAATAAAGTGGAAATCATTAAGCTGTACTATATTCAATAATCACTTAAGCATACCTCAGGCGAAAGGACCGAAAATGCACTAGCCCTGTTCATCTCGCTCAACCTATTCAAATTAATTCGAATAAAATAAGTTGAATAAACTTATAAATGCAATAGTGTAATGTTTTTGTAGAAGAGGTTATATCTATTACAAAAATGCGTGACTTACAATACAAAACGTGACCAAGTCTCTACCTCAGTTCTCAACGAAATGAACGAGGGGTTTCCTGCAAAACAATTCAGTCTTGTTATAACTAAATATAAAACGTATACAAAAAAGTCAAAACTTAAAACTCTAAATTTAAAATGTTCCAAGCTTAATCCATTCAAAATTTGTAAAAAAATACAATATGCAAACTTACCAAGCTTACTACTACAAGGTCAATGCGTAAATTCCATTTATAATCTTTACAAGAAAAAATATAACTAAAACCATGAGCTCAAAATCGTGCACAAAAGGAATAGTATTTTGGAACCCCTTTTTGTCCTAGACTTGAATCAAATGGTACAAAACAATTAGTAGGTTAGGTCCATAAACCGTCCCTCAATCACTTTCGTCTCACCTTAATACGAAACTTGGAAACCTTACTTCTTCAAAGAAGTTGTCAACCTCACGAAGACAATAATATAACACGACATTTTAAAGTAAAAAATATTATTTTTCAAACAAAAACTTGCAACTACAAAAGTCAATTTCATGTCTATATTTTACGAAGCGTATATACGCACACACAAAAACGCCGCAATTTCTCGGTACCGTGATTCAACGATGAGCCAAGACACACACAAAAACGCCACAATTTTTCGGAATCGTGTTTTTACGAGGAGCCAATACACACACAAAAACACCACAGTTTTTTGGAATCGTGTTTTTACGAGGAGCCAATACACACACAAAAACACCACAGTTTTTTGGAATCGTGTTTTTACGAGGAGCCAATACACACACAAAAACGCCACGATTTTTCGGGGTCCTGGTTTTACGACGAGTCAATGCACACACACGAAAACGCAACAATTTTTTGGTGTCCTGGTTTTACGACGAGTCAATACACACACAAAAATGCCACATTTTTTCCGAGTCCTGTTTTTATGATTAGCCAATAAACATACAAAAACGCCACACTGTATATGATTTATAACAATATTTTACTCGGCCATGTTTATTTATAAGGTGTACACACATGCACAAAAACACACAAATACATATAAACAAATGTTGTTGTTGTTATTGTAGTTTTCAATAGCCTGAGATTTTTATTAAAGCACGACAATACATTACAACTTTTACAATTGCGGATACATAACGAGCAACTCAACTCTACCAACAAATTCCCACTGACCACCCTTGGACCTGTTCATCTTACTATCTTCTAGAGTTATACTTCGTAATGCAGGAAAATAACTACTTACTGCTTTGATCCATGACCACCCCCTTTTCATATAAGCATTGGGAAATTCCAATTTTGTTACAGCAGAATTCGCCCCACTGTTTGTACAAACACAAATAAGAAAGCCAGTCTTGAGAACATCGTCGGTGCCATACAAGTAAAGAGTTTGCAATGAGCACATACTGTGTGTCATCCTAACAATCTTTTTCAAAACCCAAACATTTTTCTTGACATCTTCCTCCGCTTCACTCCCCTCATCTACACTTGACGTCTCTTCAGATTCCCCCCAATTATCTTCAGACAAGTCATCATCCTCCGCTTCACTCCCCTCATCTACACTTGACGTCTCTTCAGATTCTCCCAAATTATCTTCAGGCAAGTCATCGTCACCCGCTTCACTCCCGTCGTCTTCACTTGATGCCTCGCCCAATTCTCCCGACATTTCTTCATCTTCCTCTTCTTCCACTTCATTCCAATAGGGTAAACCATTTTCAAATGGAATACCCAATTGTTGCAACTTTGGAAACCGGTATGGTGTTATTAATCTCAAAGGAAATTGAAATTTTTCTTCATGACATCCAGCATATTTTTCACAAATAAATCCTTCTACATTTGCAAAGCCCATGCTATCCAAAACATCTTCCAAGTCATAACCCATATACTGAACATAAAACCATTTCAGGTTGTTGCAACATTGTCGAAGAAGCCTTTGCCAACCCTCAGTCTCATCCACACTCCAAGGAACCATGCAGTTCATTACAAACACCGATTCAACAAGCTCAGGATTGGGTAATACGTCAGTTACCTCTGCTCCTAGGGAGGCTACGTCACATGTGATGCTAACAACTTCCGTCATTTCAATCATCCATGGGTATACGATGGCTTTACAAAATCCATCTGGACCACGATATGCGACAGTTGGTAAATCGTAAACGACCTCAAAGTCAACTCTAACGACCAAATGCTTCACATGCCGTCCTAACCGCTTGGTTTCCTCAAAGAGTTGTCGCATTTCGCCAATTTCTTCTGCTGTCAATTGACCTTTCAACTCAATACTAAGCCTGCCACCAACAAATGGATTCTGATGGTAGTCTGCAAGCTGCCTTACACGGAGAACGCCTGCATCGTCCAACGGTAGTGTGATACGAACATATGGGATCGCCCACAAAGGCCGTTTTTGAATTGAATAGGGCTTGTCGCAGTATTCGTCAAAAACATCCCTCCAATTCTTGCAGGTTTGTCGAATTGCCAGAACATCTGCCGGTTTCACAGTGTCATTCCCAAGCACGCATTTTAAAGCCTGTTGACAACAATAACGTTATAAAAACATTTTTCTATTTAACGGTGACATTATATAAAAGCATATACCTCTCTTTGCTTCCATTCCAACAAATATGTTCCAATATACTCTTTCAGCTCTTCAAAGGCCATGCACAGTCTCATAGTGAGTTGGCAGTTTCTTTAAAATATTCACCCAAACCTGTCAAACCCAAACAAGTACAAAACATTAAAAGTGTTCTCCCAACAGTTGAATCATTAAATATATTTTGTCGTACCTCTGGCGGGAAAATCTCAAATGCATTTGCTGCTTCCATTTTAGGGTCTCCTGTAAACAGTCAAACTGTGAAAAGAATTTAGCTACTATAAATCCAGTATAATACCGATAACCTGTAAATAAACTATAAAAACATAAACTGAAACATTCATGTGAAGCTGCTAACTCACCAAGCTGCTGCAAACTAAAATAAACGGGTTTCAAATTTTCACCTAAATTCACTCTCACATGAACCAATACGCCAATCAGGTCTTCAATTTCTCAAATTAAGCTGTTATAGAATTTGTTTTACATCAACGATACAGTATTCCTTAATCAAACAGACCGAACAAATAAAAGCCACTTGCATCAAATGCAATTGAACATCGTCGAATAACCAACAATTCATTTCTTAATATTTAAACAAGCAAGTTTAGACAATAATGTTCACAATATAAAATTTTAAACAAAAATAAACATATAAGATTCTCAAAAAGCTAAAAAACTCTGTTTTCGTTTGTTCCATAAGTGCGAATAAAATGTTCAAAGTACATAGTACTATATTGACACTTAAACATAAATTAAAAACTCACTAAATCATGCAGGACACAAACACATAATTTTTACCTTACAAACCAATCAACAAAACATGCATACTGGTAGTCAAGGGTGTTTATTAATAACGCAAATACAACAATAAAACACCCCATTTTTTTCGAATCATGTTTTTACTAGGCCTATATGCACACGCAAAAACACCACAATTTTTTCAAATCATGCTTCCATAAGGTCCATATAAACACACAAAACCAAGCCAATTTTTCCAAATCGTGTTTTTACAATGCCCATATAAACACACAAAAACAAGCCAATTTTTCCAAATCGTGTTT
>JAAXOA010004224.1:0-10523 GCA_036561885.1 Salina celebensis
TCATCCATCCACCTCCGCGTGCTAGTGCCACTACTCCAGACACAGGCAGAAGAAAAGAAAAGACGAGAATCGTAGATCCCTTTTTATTACACACAAAAAAAGAGAAGACGCAAAACGAAGATGTTTCTTTGGTCGGTATTCCATGTTCATGTAGTATATATAATATGTAGGTATGTATGGATCAACATATTGGAGTTATAAGAAACGCGAGATACGTGCTCTGATGAACCGAGAAGGAGAATTTGGAGAGTGTCACTTGGAGGAAAGTGAATTAAGGTGGTTTTTTCCAGGTGAAATTAGAAGCCTTTTTGGAATATCAAGAGACCAAACTGGAAACAAAAATACTGTTTAAAGTTTTTTTCTAAATTGATTGAAACACAGACTCAGAATTTTTGAGAATTTTTTGTACCCAATATCCGGAAGTTTTCAAAATGTATGCGTTTCTTGCATTTGTAATTGTTATGGATGGCTTTGTATCAAAGAATATCGTACTACTGAGGCTTTGTATAGCTTATCGAAACTATCACATTAATCCTAATTTTAATAAAAATAATACCTTATTTTTCGGTAAAATACAAAAATTGCGTTTAAATAGAATTTGATGTTGCAACGAACAGCGCCGGCCAAAGTGGTTATATTATGGTAGAAACTGGAAGCTTCCAAGGGTTTTTTTATCCATCCCTGGATTCCTTACGTTCGTGCTTTATTCTCCTTTCTCTTTTTTTCGTTGTTTGGAAAAGAGACGAAGAGATGCCTGCCTGACTTAAAGGATTTTCTCGAGGTAATCCCACCATCTCTCTCATTTTCTTTCCCTTTTTCCTACAACAAACCAAACTTCTCTTTTCTCAACAACATCAACGCGTTTAAAAAGCTACTACCATACGTAACTTTGAACTGTATTGTAGTAAAATTGAGGGAAATAAAAATGAGGAAAAAATCGAAAAAAAGTCTGTAAAAACTAAAAGTAAGCAAATATTTTTGCCGCAAACAAACATCCAATACCAAAGTACATTTAACAATTTTTTGTGTGTATACTCTGTACTTACGCGTATGCAAGTTTCACATTACTTGGTCCATGGTACTATTTCTGCCATTTTACCATCAAACAAGTTACCATTTTACCATTAATTTCGTACATGTTTATGACTATTGTACATTACACTCTGTAGAATAAACAATAACGGAACATTAACTGCATTCTTTACAACGAAGATATTACAATTGTTGGGTACTCCTATGTCCTATGAAAATAAAACTTTTCCAGTTAGTTTGAAGCTTTTTTCTCTTCCAATTCATCGTTTTCGTTGTTAATTCAATATGCTCTGTTAAACCCCGAGTTTTCTCTTAACCAACGCACAATTTTCTGTCCTCGCTTTTTATCTGAATTGGATAATATCCGTGAGCGCTTTCACTCATTACTTCCAGAGAAGAAACAAAACATTACTTCCATTCCAACGAGCTCTATTATGCAATTTGCTCTTTCTGGCTTATCAGTCCGAAGATAGTATATCCTAAAATGCTCATAATTATTTACGATTACGAGTATTATTGTAATGCTCATTCACAAAAACATAATTTCTAAAATTGAAACGTGAATGATTGCATCGTTCAAATATATGCGTATTTGTTTCATGGTTTAAAAATGGCTTAAACCTTATTCCATCTTCTTTTCTTTTATTCCGCTATAAAAATTGCCAATAACTATTGGCCAAAGTATCTATCACTTGCACAAAATAACCGTTGTTTTGAAGCGTTTCAAAAAATGTACCAGTGAAGTGCGTACGAAGATGAGAGATAGATTAAGTTGAAATAGAGACAAAAATGCTATATAGATGCATATAAAAGTAGTAGTTAATATTTATGTTGTATCTATTCATCTCTTAAAATCTCTATTAAAATTCCTATGCTTGACAGAATTGTAGAAACTGTAAAACCACTTAAACTTTTTTTCTCTTCTCTCTATTTTATTGCCGACTATTTACCATGTACATAATAATATGGGTTTTGCTCTACTGATGATGTTAAAATTTTTCAAGTTGTTTTGCAAATCTCTCCGGATTTTCAGCTGATTTCATGGGATTTACCTTTTGGAAAGGAGCCATTAATTCTTCTAAGCATTATAGTATAACAATGATGTTTTAGCACCAACTGCTCCCAAACACAGCATCAATGCTATAAAATAAGTTTTGAATAGATGAAAGTTTTTTTTTCTCGACCATCGTGATGATGGCTCTTGTGGTACAAAAGTTAACCTGGCATACAAGCTGTGGGGTATGAGCCGAGGAGAAGCGGTGATAATAAGAACATGAAATGAGATGATCCTTAAAGGCTTGCTTATAAATTCCGCGCTTAACTTGAGTAGAAAGCTTTTTTGAGCTCAATAGATGAAGTGCGCTAACAAATCATTTTGTTAATAAAAGCTGTAAAGCTGATAATGACGAAGCTGAAGAGAGTTCTTGTTCAGTTATAAAATATGGTCATCAAGTCATAGTTATGGTGTACGTATCCTTTAAAGTAGTTTGAGTATCCATGCAAATCACCCTGTCAAATTTGGTTAAAATCGGTCAATCGGTACGGCCTGTAGAGCGCGTACGGACAGACAGACAAAGGTAAGGATCTCAATACTTGCTGAACAAAGTTCAGCTTCGTAATAAAGAACATAAAGCTTCCTTTCACAAGCTCTACTTTCTTTGGTTACTCGGTCGTGTTTAGACCAACGACACGGCGAAAAACGACAAAAGTCAAATGTGGATTAATACATAAATTGTATACAATGAGAAAGAGAGGGCAAAGCAGGTCTCTACTGAAAATCCGAAAAGGCTTAATTGGAATGAAAAGTAAGCGTACTTAAAGACTAACATTTAATAAATAAAACTCATTCAACAAGTTTGTTTAGCATCGCATTAAGGAGGACAGCTTAGAAATGTATGTTGTATAAAAAAACCTAAAGAACTAAATGATTAATTGAAATGAGCTAGAATTAAAGAGAATGACTTTGTTTTACCAAAAAAATCCGCTAAAATAATGTTTACAATATCTTTGTTTCTTTTAAAAGATAATTTATCGCAAATAGATTAAAATACAAAGCCAAATGAATTGATCAGTCAATTCTGTTTTTGTCCGATGAATAAAAGTTGTCATTAGCTTGTAGACTTGCAATTATACGGCTGCATCAAAGACTGTCATTTGCGTAGGGGGCTACATGTGAAATATATTTACTGCAGAGATTTACAGAGCACTCACTACTATAAACATTAAGTCTTTATTATTACAACCGATGCATCTCGGAATCCCTTTTTTCCTCTCTCCTGTTCAATGTAATCGTCCGTTCACGATGCTGAGTTGTATGCTGAATGCATGACGTGGTCATAAATTCTCATTTACCTTGTCAGCTTTCCCATTCTCAGTTTGGCACACTTAATCTCGTCTCTCAATCACCATTTTTATTTCCTTTTCGACCCTTTCCTCCGTTTTTCCTTATTTCTTTCCAACTTTCTCAATACTTCACTATCGGACGTTAGCATTTTGTTCAAGTAAAAGTATACGACACAAAATGGTTACTCTTTGGGTTCCTCAATGAAATGAAATGAGGTGAAGATGAAAATGTGACAAGAATGAATAAAGATTGCCAGACTGAGTAAAAGTTTTCAAACAAAATGTAAGAGTTATCAGCTCCATAATGGAGAATGACTTGAGCTCATTCGTTATTGGAATAAATCCCTTCATCATTTTCTCTTAGGATCGTGACGCGCAATTATTTTTTCTGTGTAGGAAATTAGTTATTATCATTCAGTAATCTTGCAACTTTATACTATTACTGCCCATTGTTATTTTTTTCTCAATTGAGCTCTTAAAAAATCTGTTGTTCTTTGATTTCCTAAAATTCAAAAGTTTTATTAGTATTATTACAGCATTTTCAACCAGCAGCCTGCATCTCTAGAGCTTTTTCGTAAATAAACAATGAAAATGCCCTTTTCAATCTGCTTTTACTGCTCAAACTTTATTAACTCTAAAATAAAAATTGTAGAAAAGTAAATAAAGCGGTGAAAGTGTCGGAAGTGAGATTGAACCAAACTAATATCCCAAACAATTTCATGCAAGGGTCGGAGTGTCGGCGTGTTGCACAAAGGAAAATAGTATAATTTCGTTGGTGTTATTGTTGGTAATCGGGAGTAAGCAATGTTTAGAGAATAACGCGCTGGTGGTCGTGTGGTGGCAGGAGGCAGGCACACGTACGTCTTTTCTCCCTGTTTGCCTTTCTCTTTTCAACATTTTTTTTGTATTTTCTACTAGTCCTTGTAAAATGAAGAAAATAGGAAAAACAACGCATCAAGAGAGAAAAAAAGGAGCAAGAGAAACAACACAATAGCATAATGGGATCATGCAGCCAAAACTATTTTCCCGGTTGATTAAATCGGGAAATCCCTTTGTTATTATGATTCCTCTCCAGCAGCTTTCAGAGCTGAGTGAATGAGTTTTTCTGGTAAAGTAAACCAGGCTGCTTGGATGAAGCTGAGACTCTGGATGGGTTTTTGTGTACATCTTTTTTATACAGTTTTTCTCCTTTTGTCAGCCTGCATATTTATCCTATTCACTGGAGAACACTGAAAATATAAAATCTTTTTGTATGAACAACACAGCAACAAAAATATGACGATGATGATAACTGTAGCAGTTTTGCCGCTTTTTCCTACGCTTCGTTTCTTTCACTTCTCAATTATTAGAATTCATTGAGGCGAACGACTCCCAAAAGTCTACAACATATTACACAACAGTTCTGAAGAGTCGCTTTGAAAATTCTTGAACACAAAATGGCTCCATGGTTTTTTTCCCAAGGAAGTTTTCTGTACACAAGAGAAAGCTTCACTTTATCCTTGCATCAGATTCTTTCTTTGCAGAGAAAAGTTTTTCTTTGACGATAGAAAGTTTTAGGAAAATTGTGTTTGTTTGTTGAATTTTACAAGAAAATGGGATGCTTTCTAGCACACAGCCGTTTATGTATGCAGCAGCACAGAAAAGTAGGATAAAGGCTTTACATACCCATCTTTTTCAGATTCATTCATTTATTCCACATCAGTATGAATATCTTTACGTAGTTATTTCCAAATTTGGAAACTGTGTAGCTTTCCCTTTTCAAAAATCATTTTCTCTTCTGATATTCATACTCCCCTCGCAAATGTATTCATTGAGGAAAGAGCGAGGGTAAAAAAGGAAGCATCTGTGGCATCGTTATAATCATAATCGCTGTGGCTTCACATTCAAACGCCCCTAAATATGTATACACCGAGAATAAAAAGGCGAACAAAACAGTTTTGTGTTTGAAATCGCATAATCATTAGAGAGAACACACAAGCTGATTTTTATTCCAGTCCTGTTTGGAGACACACGTTCGTCGATGGTAGCTGGAAATGAGAGCTGCATTTCGGAAGTTTGGTGGGCTGGGTAAATGGGGAAAATGTAAATAAAAATATTATGGCAGTAGTGTTCATATGCATCTTATTAGAAGCGAGAAAGCGGACAATTTTGGTGTGAGCATTAGCATGGCATATGCACTGAATTCGGCGAAACTGTCAGAAAATAAATTTTCTCTGCCCTTCTTTGATAGGAAAATGTTTTCTCTATTCACCCATCTAACGACGGAAAACACCCGACTGATTATTATTACAATTTTATTCATTCTTGCATGGTAGATTTTCCTTGGATTGGTNCCCATCTAACGACGGAAAACACCCGACTGATTATTATTACAATTTTATTCATTCTTGCATGGTAGATTTTCCTTGGATTGGTCCTCTCCAGTTGCTTGCATGGAGAGAAAAAGGGAAAAAAAGATCGTCTTGTGAGCTTCTCGCGTCCCGATCCATTTGCTTGTTGGAGATATCAGTTTCATTCAGACGAATGAATAGGAAATTAAGATATGATGAGCTGCCAGAGTTAGGGTGGCTGTTTCACGAGGACCATATTATAGAGGAAATGTTTCATTTTCTACTCAAATGAACTAATTCTCAATCCATTTTTGGGACAGAGCGAGGAAATAAAATGGCTAATAAATGGTAGTTTACTTACCCGGAAGAATATTGTCATCATGAGAGAAATTATTCTGTAACATGAAAATAGATTGTTTTTTTTTGTGATATGGAAAGAATGGAAAAGAGAGAGAATGGTGATGTCTTGATATGTCAGTTGTTATATAATTTAGAGTGATTTGACAGGCCGATTCTCTACGTCGATGACCTTATGGTTGAATGAATTCTTATTTCATAATCGTGATGCAACATGTGATAAAATTCCGATAACTCTTTTTATGTAATGGATACATAGTTGTAAAGAAATGATATGAATTGGGAGCTGTAAAAGGCCACGAGAGTCATATAAATTATAATAGCAAAGGGAGTCTGAATACGGGATATAATGCTGTAGTAATTTTGGATGATATCTTCTAGCACATTGATAGCTAATGAGCCGTTGAAGCATAATGTTATGAACAAAAGAGTTCTAACGGTTGGGTTATCGTTAGTTTTGAAATAGATTTCCTTTGAGGTTGGGTGCAGCGTTTATATAGGAGGGCCTTTTATTAACCAAGATGAATGAGGTTGTTGGATTGTCGCAAAGTAAGAGGATTGAGGAGAGTTTAAAGAATGTTTGTGATGATTAAAAATTATGGATGTTTGGAGAAATCCAGGAATATGATCTAACTGAATTACATAAGTAAGTATGAATACGTCTCTGGTTTTGTCAAAGATCCTTAAATTGTAGTAGATGAATTGAAGTTTTAGCTCTTCTAGAGTTATCTCTTGGAATAACATCATTAGAGTTTCAATATTTTTCTCACTTTGTTTAGCATATTTTGTGCTGGGTGTCACGTCACTCACGTCAGCATAACGAAAGACGACTTCAGTGGCATTTGTTTTTAAAATTAAAAAGGAAATGGACACTCCCATAAAATCTGTCAGTGTATTTGGATAATTCCATGTCAATATGTCGAATAAGGACAGTCGTACGTAAACCAAGTCCAGAAGCCAGTCATCGGCGAAGATCACTTTTTTCGATTATAAGCATAAGCGTGGCTAAACAATCAGTGTATGATTCATTCATTTCTGGCCATACTGAAGCTGAAAATGAAAACTGTAAGCAAGGATAATTGTGTATGATGAATTATAATCACGTTTCTGTGCGGTTATTGTCAGTACAAATGAATCCTGATGTAAAAGTCTTGATAAGACCATTTTCTTGTCAACATGAACTAAACGGGGGCGTGTCAGTATCATAATATATGGATTACAAATGCTCTACAGATTGAACGATACATTTTTTGGGGTTGTGCTTTTATGCATACAGAATAGATAATTATAAAACCCATTTTGTTTTACGCTGTATTTTTTATAATCTGCTTTATACAAAATATATATAAAAAATATATGCATGCCAAATTTGGTTGAGCTCAATTTTGAATTGGTTGGAGTGAACCCGGATGCCTCCAATATGGAAGGATAAGTGGAAAAACGATAAGGTAAATATGTACTTTGGTTTAACTGTTTTCCCAAAACTTTAAAAATGAAAATCCTATCAAGAACGTAAGCTGTTAAGTGTCGTGTGCATCTTCAAAACGCTCCATTTACCGTATTCCTTTACTGCTGTATTCATCCAAGAGAGAGTGCGTGCATGCATGTCATTTCCGAAATGATCCTCTTTTCCTCTCAAACAGAAATTACATAAGGATTATCGTTGTTATTTAAAGTGATGAAGACCGTCAGGCTCTCGTTCAATCCAAAAAAAAAACTGATATTTTTTCCCTTTAAAACTATGCACTCCCTATCGCCCAAGTAAAAACATCATGATCTAGCTACTTAGAATGGAGATGAGATTTCTGAGCAGAGCGTGTTGATGTTGATGATCCGGTGGTGGTAACTTTGGCACTTGTATTGCCGAAGTGAGCATGAAATGAGGAGAGGAAAAGGGAAAATTTAAGTACACAACAAAAAAAATCTGATGGGCTGCACTGTTGCTGGCTATTTTTCTTGCTGGTATGGCATTATCATGAACTGGTACTGGGTGCCTTTTGTCCTGATTTTATTTTCTCTTTGTGATTACTTTAGAACTTGCAGGGTAAACATATGTCATCTCTTTTTATAAATATTTTTGTCCCCTTGTTTAATCCTAGAATGCCCTTTTTATGTGTTTTGCTAAAAAAGAACAACAACGACAAAAATAACAAAAGGATGCTCCCTTGATGATCCTCATTTAGTGAATCCCAAAGAGACGCAATTTTATTCCCCGATCAACTCGGTGGTTTTATCTGTGTGTTTTACGTAGTTACGATTTTCTTTACTAATGTTGTATTTAGGAAAAACGGATTTTTCCCAGTGGTGTGATCGCGATTCATGCAATTTGATGACAGAGGAAAAATTTTATTGCAGTATTGTTGTTTTGTATTGTGCATTTTTTTGTAATTGGCCCACCCAGTATAAAAAAGTGAAAGTAAGGGACACACGACAAATATGAAAACGGACACCAAAGACTTGATATTGTTTGTTTGGATGGTTTCATTCAACAATTTTATTGCACCTTGCATAATTTTTCTCATTGTTGTGGTGTTCCAGTCCAAATGTTTTTGTTCAGAGGCTGATGAGAAGTTACGTTTTTTAGTGCAAATAGTGAAAGGTTGTGTGCCTACTTTATGCATACGACTGACATGTGCTGGAGGGAGGAGGAAAATCACGAAATCCATTTATCATCTTAATGGTGCTTACAATGTAAATACTCATTAGTATGTCATCGTTATCTTGTTTTATTTTATGATCATAAATAATAGCAAAATGGGCGGTGTGATTGTTTAAATTTGCGGTTAACTTTTGGGTTTATCTTGCATTTGGTGACAAAATGATTGAAAGCTACAGAATACAGATGAGTGAAAATATATATTTTTGGTTTAGGTTTCTCAATGATTATTTTTTTATTATCATAAAAATATATATTACTAAGAAAAAGTAGCCATTTATCTTGCATTTGGTGACAAAATGATTGAAAGCTACAGAATACAGATGAGTGAAAATATATATTTTTGGTTTAGGTTTCTCAATGATTATTTTTTTATTATCATAAAAATATATAATATTACTAAGAAAAAGTAGCCGGGAAGAAATTTCGGGAGAAAGTATATCTATTATTAGTATTTTTTTGTGTTGTGGATTTTTTTCATCTATTTATAAATCATTCCATGTGCCTAGCTTTAATTAATACCTTTTGAAACTTGATACAAAAATTGTGTTTCGTACGAAAAGAGAAAACGATAAACAGAAACCATGACCGAAAACTGAATTAAAATTGAACGCAAGATGTATTACAAGAAACAAAGTTATTACGAAGGATGATAATGGTAAAATCGATACCAATCAGTGGACGCAGCAGCAGCAGCCGCGGCTGCGGCTTGATGATGATCACTTCTCGCTGAAACAGCCGAATGATGCTGTGCCGCAGCGGCCGTTGAAGGGTAACCCGAGTATGCTGCAGCTGCTGCCATAGCTTGCCTTCCGACGCCTGCAGCCGCTGATAACCCTGCTGCTGCAAACGCTGCTGCAGTGATTGGTGGGGTTGCTGGGGTAGTAAACACTAGATTCTTAAAGCGCTCCTGCTTTCTCCACTTGGCTCGGCGGTTCTTAAACCAGATCTGAAGAGAAAAGAGAAAAACCCGTTAAGCCTGGGGTAACTTGAGAAAATACCAAAAATCAACGTTTTCAACGTACTTTAACTTTTCCTTCGGTGAGGTTGACCCACAAAGCGATTTCCTCTCTTGTGCTGGCGTCAGGGTATCGATTACGGCTGAATATTGATTCAAGCTCTTGTAACTGATGACTAGTAAAATGAGTACGTTTCCTACGTCCAGTACCTTGTTGTGAGGTAGTTGTGGTTCCGTTGTTATTACTGGACACTTTACAACTACTAGTAGAACTGTCTACAACACTGTCATGATGGTTACCCTGCTTGCCACTAACACTAGAGTTTTTACTTTTCCCACTTGTCACTCCACCAACACCAATTGATTCATCACTGTTTTCAGGATCATGTTCTGGATCGCCTGGACTCGGCTCTAGCTTTGGAATTCGACAGTTGTAGTCGTCATCCACAATCTCTTTGTTATTATTACTGTTGTTACTGCTGAGAATGGAACTACTTAAGTGATCAGTAATTGTTGTGTACGCGTTGTTGTTGCAACTGAGCAATGCAGAACTGGCAGCGCTTGCCATAGACGCAAGGGGATTCATGCTCATCAAATTGTTTTTGCTACTTCCATTTCCACTCCCCAGCACCGGATTCTGAAATTTAAAGAGTATTTGTTACACACTTTGTTACCAACACTGGTTAAAAATCCTTGAAAACTTCATTTGTTCATTACTATCTAACTAAATGCAAAACACACCTAATCAAGACAAGTTTGAAACCATACCTGAAAAGGAGATTGGGAAGTCAAGCTCAAAAAACTTGTCACACTGGATGCTACTGGACTAGATGACGACGAAGCTGAT
>JAAXOA010004225.1:0-10523 GCA_036561885.1 Salina celebensis
TATTGAGTTTTTATTTGTGAAATAAAAAATTAAAAAACAAATATGCGTTGTTTCAGAAGTCTACAGTCTACATCGCGTTCAACTGCAACTGTTTTTGAGTGAAATTGACGATGTTTTCTACATTCATATTTGGATTTACGGAATTGATCATTTTTCGGGAAAGCTACAATCAGTTGCTAGGATATGAATATCTATGAATAAAATGTTTGGAGAAATGATTTGTAGATCCATGGTTTGTAGAAAAAGTATGAAACATTGCCGGGCCTGCTTTGGATGAAAACAATGAGATTTCAAATACATTGGATGAAAAGAATGGATACTTGCACGGAAAGTGATTGTATTATGAGCGCTTCCATGAGCTCCTGTTCCATTCTTATATACGAAATCTATTGCCATTCCCACAATTTTCATACTAAAAAACACATTTCAAATCGTCACCATAACAACTTTCACTAACGTTTGTGGAAACGGACGTTTAGCCATAGAGACGATGCTGTGCTCGGCGTTGTTCGTTAGAACCTGTCCTTCTGTTGATGTTTTATTGTTTTGCATCATTTACCTGACTTGGAATTTTGAAATAAACAACCTACTGATGAATGGTAGTCCTAATTCATGCTTCTAACTAAAAAGGGTCTGATTTTTTAAAAATGCTGTTTTAGGGAAGCGGCTACGAACATCTTTGAGAAAGTCTGAGGCTGAAGTTATCTAACAAAGCTACTATGAAGCATAGCGCACCATGTAGAATCATAAAAAAGTATTTCGTTCTACACAAGGACAAGCGTTGAAACTTTGAAACCGCTGCAATTTCATGGACATTATGAGATTGTTCTCGAATCAGTTTTTTGCATTCAGGATCTCCAGCAGCTTCACTCTGGTTGAGTACATACCGTGTGGACAGTCACAGTATACTATCAATCATTTATCACAAAACACGATAAAAGCAATAGCATGTACATAGAAATGTATGAAACTAACCAATGGGAACAAACAAAATTGAAGTTTTACATAGTCAAGATTATGACAGAACACTAGAGATGTTTTTTTAGTGAAGATCATGCTTCCAAGGCCATCCCATGCTTGATTTTGTCTAGTCATAAGCCGGCTTTTACTACTAGTCATTGAGTATAATTTCTTGAACTCACAATTAGATACCTCTATTGCTTGGAATTTTAACCATGGGTTTACTCACCAAGTTAATTGTGCTCCTAGTTCCAGTCCTGGTTGGAATCTTTTACGTACAGTTAAACAGGATTGATCCAATTCCAATTGTTGAAGATGAGTATTGGGGTCCAAAGGCTGACCAGGGAAAAAAGGAAGACACCTCAATCCGCCCGTTTAAGATTGAAATATCGACGAGTGTCATTGACGATTTGAAAAAGAGACTGACCGTGGAGCTAGCTTCCGCCGACCGGATTCCTCCACCGCTTGAAGGAATTGGATTTGAGTATGGGTTCAATTCGGACTACCTCAAAAGCGTGGGCAGTTACTGGCTTAACAAATACGACTGGAAAGCCAGAGAAAAGCTTCTCAACAAGTATCCGCAGTTTAAAACTAAAATTGGAGGATTGGACATTCATTTTTATCATGTGAAACCTGTACAAAAGGCTGGCGTAACGACAAGACCTGTTTTGGTACTTCATGGATGGCCTGGAAGCATCGTGGAGTATCAGAAACTAATTCCGCTACTTTCAGAACCCAAAAATTCAAAGTTTAACTATGAACTGATTATTCCATCTCTTCCTGGATATGGATTCTCATCAGGCGCTTCCAGAACGGGACTTGGAATTCCAGAAGCTGCAAATATTATGAAACGATTGATGGAACGACTTGGACACAAGAAATTCTTCTCCTTGGGCGACGACTGGGGAGCAATGGTATAGCTTTTTAATGCCCCTACCTTTAGTTTTTGAGTTAGCAAATCATGAATATTTGTTTTCATATTGCACAGATTACCTCCGATCTTGCAACCATATATCCTGACAACATTTTAGGAGCCCATGCATCAATGTGCCCAGCTAATTCAGGCCTTACTCATTTGAAAAACATTATTGCGTCTACGTTCCCTAATCAGGTAGCTCCTCCAGAGATTGCTAAACACTTGGTTCCCTTTTCTGAGTCCTTTGGTTTCCTGATACGAGAAACAGGATATTTACATCTTCAGGCAACTAAACCTGATACAATTGGCACGTGAAAATCAGCTATTTGTAAATGCCATTGGAAAGATTCAATTTCCAGTTAAAATACGAGGTACCTTCTTCTTGCAGGTGTTGCTTTGTCCCATTCTCCTCTTGGATTGGCTGCCTACATTCTGGAAAAGTTTTCGACCTGGACTAATCGCAACTGGATATCTAGGCCAGATGGAGGGATCACTGAAAAGTTCACTCTTGATGAGCTCATCGACAATTTAATGCTGTACTGGACATCTGGATCTATTACGACATCGATGAGATTTTATGCGGAAGCGTTGACTCCTTCAAAGAAACACAACACAGACAAGTAATGTTACTTGGTTTTTATTTTGTAACATTAACTTCATGCACATGATAACAAATAATACTGACCTTTTCTACTACTTTGTTTTTAGCGTTCCAACTAACGTTCCGTATGACTGTCTCGTCTTCCCGTACGAGATGGCTGTTCTCCCAGAGTTTGTTGTGCGACATAAATACACCAACATTAAGAGGTACAATGTGCCATCAACTGGGGGTCATTTTGGAGCCTTTGAACTTCCACAAGTGGTTGCCGATGATGCTGTGGAATTTTTCAATAGTTTGTGATAACATACTGAAAAACATCTTGATTTAAATACTAATCAAATAAAAATTGTTTTTATTTTGAAAACAGCGATACTTTAAAGTTTTAAAATTACTGTCTAATTGATCTCTCTTAAGAAGAAGAGAGAACAGAAACTTTCACAGCTTACTACAGCTTTCACAGCCCCTCATTATCGGCATCTCAAACGATTTTTTTCTTCAAATTCTTGGGTTGTTTAAAAAAAGTCAGATAAACAACTTTCTATGTATAAAAAAAAGCTGACTCGAATGGGTTTTTAAGTTGACGGAATGGGTTGACGCGATGAGATAAACGGTTGCACCTCTGCACGTCGACGATGAAAAAAAAACTCCAACTCCCATAAGGAGCTGTTTATGATCAACCGATCAACCCTGTATATGCTCGCCTAAACAGAAGTACAAAGTGTACAAATTGAAATTGATAGAAATGGCAAGTTAATCATAGTGCCTTCACTCGAGCCCGTCTCGAGTCTCGACCATCAAAATTAGATCGCGAACGATGGAACGTGAGCTTGCAACCTGCACGCATAATACCGAATTGGCCATAGAATGTTTCATTTTTATGTGTTTTAGTGGGAGTCGGGAGTCATCTTTGAGTCGAGAATGTTTACATTTTGCTCTTGTTGCACGAAACTGATCGGGTGAATTAAAAGGAATTTCTGTATGAAACCTGACAGTGACAATTCCACTCCCATAAACTTAGTTTCTACATAAATTATTTTTAAAAAATCGCAATGGGAGGATATGGAGAATGTGGGGATATGGAGATAGACACTCCTGAGAGTCAACTGGAAGTCGACAAGAGTTTAAACAAGTTGTCTGAAACAATCGCAAAGACTAACAACGATGAAGTGCAGGAAGCAAAGGAATCCGACGAAGTGGAAGAATCTGATTCAATCAGATTTAATCCTCCAATATATTTGCAGCGCTATTCAAGAGTTCGTGAAGTTCTGAAAAGCTACTTAGAAACTGACAAGTACAACCGAATGTTCACATCAACTGGGGCAACAGTTATGGAACTGGGATGCGCTGAGTTTGGAATGTATCATCACTTCAAGAGCATTCTAAACATTGGAAAAGTTTTGTTTGTCGACATTGACGANTCAACTGGGGCAACAGTTATGGAACTGGGATGCGCTGAGTTTGGAATGTATCATCACTTCAAGAGCATTCTAAACATTGGAAAAGTTTTGTTTGTCGACATTGACGAAGAGCTACTCTCTAGTGTAAGCGTAAAACAAATCATTCTTCAAACCTATTCATTCTCTGAGGCAATAAGTAATTATGTTTCCGGTTTCTTCTTTTCTTGCAGAAAAGCATGTACTTAAGACCACTACCTGCCGAATATTTGTCCAGGATATCCCGTCCCGAAGCCCTGGTCATGGAAGCCTATGCTGGCTGCGTCACCAAAGTTGACACTAATCTACTTCAGCAAAATTCCAATATTTGGGCAATCATAGGGATTGAGTTGATTGAACATCTTCATCCTGAGATTTTACGGGGTTTTGAGGAAACCGTGTTTGGAATCATTGCCCCTCATCTTGTAATCGTAACAACACCCAACTCTGATTTTAACGAAGTGTTCAATCTTCCTCCCGGCAAGTTCAGGCACTGGGATCACAAATTTGAATGGAGTCGTAGCGAGTTTCAATTGTGGTGCAAAAAAATCGTTTCGGAATTCAGGAACTTTACCTATCGTATCGAGGGAATTGGTGAAGGACCCGAAGAGACTAAGCACCTTGGATGCGTCTCACAAATGGCAGTATTTGAAAGGAGGGACGATGTGGGGACACTTGACAACAATAAATTCAGCTGGAGAATTGAAACTAACTCGTACAAATTGGTAGAAAGTATAACGTTCCCTAACTATGTCGAGAAGCGATCACCAATGCAAATTATTGCTGATGAAGTCAACTATTTCATTAGTAACTATATTTTCTCCAAATCTATGGTGGACCAGTACGAAGACGAGGGAATTAAGGAAGTTAATATTTTGCTTTCCAAGATGATGGATATGGAAGAAGTCTGTAAGGCTTGTGGAGGCGACCCCTCCATTTTGAAGTAAGTATACCTGTGCATAATTTTGCCATATGAGGAGTTTAGAAATAGTTCAAAATAATTATTTAAACTTGTTGTAGGACGTTTTTGGAGGACTCTGGATATCAAATTACAAGCGGCTCTAATGGACTCCAAGTGACCATGAATGTACAGGAATATGTTGCAGCAAATTATGAAAAGCAGAGTGACGGTTTTGACGATGAAATAGACGAAGTGTATTTGTGCGACGATTTAAAAGAACTAGACGTTAACAAACACATACCGGAGGAGGAATGTTGGGATTAGTTAAAGGTCATATTTAAAGCGTTTCACAAAGCGTTCAAGACTAAGACTGAGACTGGCTCTTGTCGGATACCTGCCACCAGACAAGCAATGGATCTGTTTGTTATGACTACCATAATGGTTGGAGTTATCTAAATAAACATTTATATTTAACTGTGATAACGTTCCGTTTATGAATTTTCTGTATACAACCTGTAGCAGAGTAGATGAATTATATTTTTGTAACAAAAATAAAGCATATATTATTAAAACTACTTTCTAAATGTGTGTGATTGATTAGTTTTTGGATAAGATGTCAAAAGAGCAAGTTGAAGATGTCGAAGAAGGGTCTGAGGCTGAGGCTGAAGGCGACGTTCCGACCATATACATACGCAAGTCATATCTAGACGAATCGGAAGAAGAAAGCGTCACCGAAGTGAACCCGTCCATTGTTGCTGATGTTGAGGCTAGCGTTGGAAAATCATTAACCATTGGCACAATCCCACATGGTGTCTTGCGTCTATCCAGTTCCAAGGTGGGTAGCTCCGGACACCACATTGACCACAGCCACAATACCAGGGTCCAAATCATGAGCGAAGTAACAACAGTAAAGTTTCCCGAAGACGATTCGATTACGACGGCTGAAGATGACAAGGCAATTAGTGCAGGTACTAGTGCTTGGAAAAAAAGGTCATCGATCCGTGATTCGAAGGAAGTTGAAGCCACCCACGAAACGATGGAAAGGGAACTGACCAAAGACAAGTTGAAAAAAATGAAGGGGCTGGACAAACAAGATGAAGAGGCATTCCAAGCTTTCATGAGTGACGCGCTTGAAGGTTCGGCGGCAACTCAGCGGGCCCAAGTTCAATTGAATAAAACAACACTGAAATCGCTCCAAGGAATCTTTACACAGGACGACAAACAAGGTTTCTTTCTGGAGGCGGTGTTAGGAGCTTGTCACTTGAAGGACTTGACGTCTCGCTACGGGACGAAGGCGAAGAATGTCCGCCAGTTCTTCTTGGAGGCGGTTGATGCCGACACCAAACTGGCGGTTTTTGGACCTGATCCAGCGCAAGCTGTCAATGAAGCTATGCAAACGATCGTCGCGCACGGAGCGTCTAAGAAAAACATCGGTGGTAAGTCAGAAAATGATGAGACGGGCATCACGCTTGACGACTCAGGAACACGAGTAAATGATGGGGAGTACAACGTTGCTGATTCAAGAGTCTCTTTGGTTGGCGTCTGGGACAAGAAAAACTTTTGGGATGCGTTAGAAAGGTCGGAAATTGAACAGATCGGTCAAACAAGAGATATTTGCGCACCTCAGAAGGAGCCAATGTTTGAGCTCTACGGACCCAAGTGGCGGAGGGACCATAAACTTCTTTCATCTCGGGATGATGAGTCAAATCCAACTTTAGAAACGTCCAACGAGTTTGAAGATTTTCCGGATAAGTATTTGGTACGGAAGCCAGATTATATGACAATCTCGGAAAGGTACTTGTGACGCCGGTTTTAAAGTTTCTTGGTTTTTTTAGGAAGCAAAAGTTCAGGAAGTGAACCAATCAGAAGCTGTTAGACGTTTATGGGAAATAATCAACGCGCAGCTAAAACTATTTAATGCAACAGACCCGCTAGCATACGAAATGTTCGGAACTTTGTATGACGAAGTTAGAAACTTCGTCCAGCTTCCAGAAGAAGAGATCATTTCATTTAATAACGGTAGTGCCAAATCATTAAACATGAAAATAAATCAGGTTGTACAGGGAAATATTGACTAACATTTGTAGGTCACTGGGCACCTCCACCTCTGGACGAGATTCAAATCTTAGGCATGGAGCCGTTTGAAAGAATGTATACGCGTTTTTGCGTCTACCAAAAAGCATTTAGTTTCCTTGCGCAGCATTTTGAAACATTGACGCCCATTTTTGGCGATATTAAGCATGCCTACGAAGACATATTTGAAAAAGGTGAAAAGGAAACTTTAGAAGTAGAGAAGGAAAAAATGGAGGAGCTAGAGTTAAGAGAAACGCTGGGGAAATATGTTCGCCAAACTGATAGAGCCGGTCACAGGCTTCTGAATGAGAAAATAGCGGAAGCGCATGTGCTTCAGGAGCACATTCAACGCCAACACCATACTTATCATTCAGTACTTGGTATACTTTGGAAGTTAGTTCTGAATATTTTTCTTCTTGATTTTTACCGTAATTACAGACACGGTTCTGACACAACTTTCACTTTACTCTTAATTTTAGAATGAGATCTTCTCTGAAAGTTACTAACTGGGCAGTGGGGCACCTTAAGAATATGCACAAAGAAAAGATTGAAGCTCTCGCTCGGGAAATTCTGAGTACTGAAGACCAAACTATGTTTCAAGCGGCACTTCCTGGAAAATATACGGAAACCATGCAACGTATTCGGGATGCAAGTGATCCCAAACTAATTAGAAGGATGTTGTTGGCCACCCGTCGACAACTTCGCGCAGCTCACAAAAAGTAACGTGTTTTAAAAGACATCATAAAGGAATAATGTTAGAAGCTTCTTTATTGTATTGTTTTACTTGTGAATTTATAGGATAGTTATTTTTGAAGCGGACTATGCAGACACTGTGCCAAAAGGCGAATTTGAAATTCCTCAGAAAAAGTTTAACATAATTTCCAAGAAAAACGAGACGCTCATCGATGCCTGTAATGTTTTGAAAACTGAGAGAACTCTACGCAAACAAGCAATAGCTGCGTTAAAAAGTGAAATCTATGAAACCGGTGGTCTTGTAAAGGATTTGGTACGAAAGCCCACTCCACGCCCCAGCTGGACCAAGATTTCATATGAATGGCCTGGTGGACAATCGAAATTTTCACAAATCAAAGAAGGAAAAAGCACGAGACAAATTATAAATCGTGTTGTGGAGGAAATGAGCGGTAAAAAAGTAGGAGAAATTACGGACTACATTCAACCTGCAGGACTGGGCGACAATGTGCCAATGTATCTTCGTTACGATAAGCCACTTTTGATGCGGTCATTCACACCAACTGAAGCCATTGGTTTTCTCAAAGACATTTGGAAGAAACGCTCGGAAGCTGTTTCGCTCTACAGGAAAATTAAGCAAGCTCGGAAGGAGGAGGAAGAAGGCGTTGCAAGCTACCCTGATGACCTTCCATATGAGTTTCCGCCTATTGGCTCTTTTGAGGAATATGTGACGGAGTACTTTCAGAAAAGATGTCACTTGGAACAAATTAAAATGGAGTGGACATATAACTTAATGGAGGCTTGTAATAGGTTTCCAAACGATCCTAAAATGTCTCAATTCAAAGGGGTACTCAATGGAAAAATTGACGAGTCAGTTTATCATCTCTTCCAAATTGAGTATGAGAGAATCAGGGATTTCATGTATGCGAGGTCAAACGATGCTCAAAATCCAAACAAAGGATTTCTTGAATGGCCTGATGTGATGCAGTTCATTGGAAAATTGTGTCCAAACAAGACTGAAGACGAAATTAATGCTTTGAACAACCTGGGGGCTAAAAAGTATGGGGTTAGAGGAGACTGGGCTGTTGTACGTGTAGAAGGCTTGTTTGAGCAGGATGACGAAGGGAGAGAAAGCGATTTTGTTGAAATGTTGTATGTACAATTTGAAGAAGGAAGGAAACTTTACATTCGGGATATCTACATGGAGCTCTTGACGGAACTGGGAATATCTGAAAAACTATTGGAGCATGAGGACGATCCTGTTTGGCAGACGGATGTTTCAATGCATATGTTTTACGCGTGTGTTATGTCAATTGACCCAGATTTACGTAAGATTTTTTTTTGTCGATTTCGAAAAATCACTAACAGTTAGTTTTGGTCATTCAGTTTATAATCTTTGATGGTTGAATATTTAGCTGATACTAAGCTCATTAATTATATGGCTTGGGTATACATGCGGGTGACGGGTCTTCCTGGAGTGGCATCACTGAGTATTAGGCTGGTAGAGTTTTTAAAAGCTCGGACAAATATGTCGGATGCAGATATTGAGAAGATTAATGAAGAAGAGGACATTGAGTTTGAGAACTGCATAAGAGAAATAAGGGAATATGAAGAGGAAGATTCAAACCTGGACAGACTAGAATTGAAAAGAAGACGGTTGCAAACAAAGAAACTCAGGTTTGCCAGTTTGCGGCAGGTTATGGATGGACTTCACAACGGACCCTTCGTCCGGCACGGAAAACGAGTGATCAAAGATATAATTGTTAAAGAGCCTGTAGCAGACGATGAAGGGGAGAAAAAACAACGTAAGCATAGGCATAGACACCGAAAACATCGTCAGGAGAAAAAAGAAACCAAAGTAGAAGAAGAAGAAGAGGCTGACGTTGATGATGACTTTGGATTTGATTAATAAGACAAAATTCACAAGAGAACAATAAAAAAAATCATTTCATACATGTAAAATATGAGATGATCTCATCGTCAGTATTTTACGCTTCATGTCCTTGAGTTTTTAAAATCTCACGTGCCCCCATGAGAATAGCCAATTTGAATCCATGATTAAATCAGTTTTTGTCAGCTTTGAGGAAGGAGTCTATGCATGTGAAATGTATGTTCAGTAGAGCTCATACGTTTTGTTTTTGTTCAATACATACAACATAATACAGTCTGCCTGCATTCAAACAACTTGTAAGTTTCCAACCAAACTTATAAGTTTGGTCTGCCGAGCAAACTTAATAGTTTCAAACCAAACTTAAAAGTTTGCTCAAAAATGATAATTTACTGTTTTCTGACTTAAAAATTACATATCTCACGAACGCCAATACGGATTTAAAAACGCCTATGTCAGAAATGAGATAATCAGATGTCGGAAACGGGTACACATTCACCATTCAGTATCATGGATAATCCAGACATTGACGTGAAAAAAGCAATCGAAGATTCCCAAATTGTCTCCGACGTAATTGATAAAGCTCCGTCACAGATTGTGTGTGTCACAATACCCAGAAAATCTTAATGTCAACTTGGGCAACGTTCTGACTGTGCGTGAAGAAGGCTGTGGTCAGTCGTTTCCCCGCCGACATTTCCACCAACATCAAAAAAGTCATACAAAACAAGAGTGTCGACACTGCCGGAAGTTATGTAATCGGGAAACACTTGAAGCTCACGAGAAGAGGTGCGAAGAGAAAGGGAAAAAGCTGAAAGACATTTCATTTGCCACCTACTTTTCAATTCAGTCAACTCCTTGAGGACGCACAAAAATCAGAGACACGAAGGAAATTGAGCGGCGGCTTGGCGAAATTGACAATGGAAATGAAGAAACGTTGCAGACATTATTTGGAGACCATTACGAAGTATATCAATACAAAGTGATAAAGGAGGACGATAATGGCTGGAAGTGCGAGTGTGGAAAAAGAATCCAAGGTGACGAAAACGAGATAACAGTTCATG